>JAHXMU010000826.1:2312316-2361142 GCA_019455685.1 Philornis downsi
TTAGTAAGCATTTGTTTCCAATTTGGCTGTTCTGCCAACGTATTCAAGTGTTGATTATGAGTTCAAAAACATAGAGTACGTTCAATTAAGTTCCTCTTGAAATGTTAATGCATTGTTTGTATATCAAATAAATATATTTTTGTTGGAATTATGACTCGCTAACTAAATCTTCTTACGGTGGATAACTAGGGCATTGTAGATCTCAGAGTTTTTGGGATCTTAGTAAATTTGAAGCCCCTAAGATCATGGAAGGGTAAGGGTTAAGAGGCGAAGGAATCCTACACCATCTAAGGAATCCATTTTTTAATAACTAATGACTGATTTAGCTTTTGTTCTTTTTTTGTTTTGCTGCTGGCTATATTGGGGCTTTTGATTTTTTTGTTATTTATAGCTAGTAACTTGCCCATGTAATGATTTGTTGTTAATATTTATCTCGGGAGTCTACAATAATATTATTTATGTCAAAAATTGTGGTAACCAGCAGAGAGAGGCAGACCGAACCCCCCCCCCCACCGGACTGCTAGCTAGTATTCAATGGCTCCCTGTCTGTTTTTCTCGCCTAAACTATTCCATTAATATCATCTGTTAACTACAATTGAAAACCAAAAGTGATTAGTATGAATGATCAATTAGTTCATTTAACTTCTAGTTTTCCAGTTTATGTATTCTATAAAAAAGAAACAAAATATTCGCTTTTGTACATTACATATCTTTATGCACGTACTTTCTCGAGATTTAAGAAATTACAATGGGTACGGAAATATAAGTCCAGTCAACTGACTCACATATGCTATCGCCCAACGTCCTTTTGTGGTGGCGTAAAAGTGTGCAAGATACCAGAAGAGGCGTTGTAAACCACCAGGGTCTTACTAAAAATGCTTTGAATTAATGCAAAATGATAGAAGTAATAACATAATTTATAGAAGTGTTCAGCTGAGAAATTTGGTTTTGCTAAAGATATAGGACAATTTTCGAATCTATCCACCAACATAATGTGTAATATAAACCCTATCTTCAGAGCGTAAAATATTTTTATTTGTTGTTTATGTTGTTTATTTAAATTTCGGATCATTTGTATGGGGAACCAAGATGTATGCCTGAAAATTGTCCCAATATCACGAAGATTTACCCGTAAAACAAATTCATCAATTCCAAATTAATCTTGCCAAAATATTTTTTGTGTCAGAAATAACAGAAAAGCTGAGGTGATTGACCATTTTCAATCCCAAACGATGGGTTATTACCAGTTGTACCAGAAACAGATTTACACAAGTTAAAATGGCCACCAGGCTTTCAGCAAACTATCCAGCATACAGGCAGACATAGTTCAATCCGTAAATGAATTTCGTCTTAATGTACACAAGATCTAACTCCTCTTCTACAATCTGTTACAATCCATTTTTAATATCAAAAAGCGTGTACTCCATTCAAGTGACTGAGGTTTCGAAAAGCTTCCAACGTAAATGGTCATGCTACAATAAGGACAATTCAAGTACTTGTTTTACAAACGGCCATTGTTCTTGTTTTGTTCACTTGTTATGAAACGGAGCAGTACGATTTATCTCTAAAATTTTCCGTAATATAAGTATTATGTATGAGAAAAGAGCGTCTACAACTCGACTATATTATCCATAACAATAAGAACCGCGAACCAGAGTAGAAGGTGTACATGATGTGACAAAACCGAACTTTTGAAGCCTATCTAACTTTGCGAATGTCCACTTATTTACATTTTCTTCATGTCAAATTGGTTATAAATTCCAAATAATTTCACACACATCTCGTTTTTCAAGAAAATATCAATATTATGCTCGTATTTACGCAATCAAAGAGCCGCTTTAAGTTTGCAAGACGTTTTCAGCAATTCATGACAATTTCGCTTAAGTCGATCAGTGTATATTTTGTGCTGGTTTTTGCGACTTACTACATAATCCAATCAGTAATCTAAACTATATGTGAAAACAAAAAGGAACTAAAACAATTTGTAAAATTCCAGTACCTGAAAGTGTGAAAATATTAACATACTAAGGGAAATAACGGTTGCAGATCTCCCGAGTGGATATTGCTTACAGCCAGTATTGCCTGAACTAAATAAATAAAAAAGCCAAAACTTCAGCGGAAAACACTAAAACAAGCTGAAAAAATCCAGACAAAGCTAACTTTTTTATGGAATTTGTTGTAGATTAAATTAAGGTACACTAATAATTATTGCACTTTATGAGTAGAAACTTAACAGATGAGGTCTGCATCTATTTTTTTTTTTTGATGAATAAGATATTTAGAGTCCAATTCGATTCACGATTTCATAAAAGTTATAAAAAAATAATTGAGTTTCGTACAGTACACTTCACTGTCTTATTTTTTTGCGATTAAATTCAATTGCTTTCCGATTGTTCATTCTTACAGCATCCAAATCGATAAACTAGTTCTTACGGCCAGATGTCGTACTTTTCTTTTTCTAAACAGTAATTTTTGATTAACAGGTCATTTACTACGGTTAATATATTTAAATATTCGAATAAAGTTAACATATTTGTGAAACAATTTGATTTTTAAAGTCATCGAAGTGCCAAGAACCATATTCTGATTCGTTCCGAATAACAGAATGTGTGCCTATACCTAATATTTGTTGTCCATCACTAAAGAAGAACAAGCAGCAATATATCTATAGTGTTGCATGAAAAGGGCCTAATTGATTTAAACATTTTTGACCAAAATAAACTTGCCTAAGTTATTATAAAAATCTACAGTAAATAGCCATTAGAAAACTATATTCAACAGAGTGTTCCGAGCCTCTTTTAATGAGTTGAAAATTTTGCGTTGTTTTTTTATACTTAAGTGTGAATTTTAAGTTATTGTCGATTCTTTCATAAACTTAAATATTGGAGTCATTTCCTTCAATGCGCGTGCAAACTTTCGAATAGTTAAGTACGAGTATATCGTTTTACTTCACAGAGCAAATAAAAACGTTCAATATGAAGTGTGTGTTTTTATATATATGATAAATATATTTAATCGAACAGGGATGAAATCTATTAAAATGCTGACATAACATTAATTCAAAATTCAATATTGACTCAAAATATTGATCAAAAGTCTAAGGTGTTGTCTTTTACAATTTCCTTTACTTTTATTTAAATGAACCCCTTTTATGTAATTAGATTTTGTGAAGCAATTAGATTTTAGCACCACACTTAGAACATTAGGTTCAATCATTTTAAATTTTTTATATATTTTCTTTGTTTTATAATAAAATTTGTTCATAATTCATGCGAAAGCAATGAAATTTAATTTTTTCGTAGGAATGACTTAGTTATACAAGTATATTGTAATAATTTCTTTAAGTTATTTCACAGACAAATAAAAATGATTTTGAACTACTTTTGCTCATAATGGTGGCCACCAACTCGAAAACTGGGGTTCTGAATTTTGCTAACTACATGTTTTTCTAGAATGTTGAAATTCAGATCCAGTGAACGCTACAATATCTTCTCGTTTTCACTTATTTTTCCTGTGAACATTTTGTAGAAAATACGAATTTATGAGGATATGAATAACATTATGATAGTTATCGAAAAAAGCAAAAATAATCTAAAAAATTTATAAATAAGCAAAAAAAAAAAACAGGTTGAAAGCTAAATTTTGCTGAGAAAAAGTTAAATTGGCGACACTAAAATAGGTGGAATTGGAGAGACTGTAAAGATTTGTGCAAAATCAGTTTTAACGAAATAATTGAATTAAATAGAGACGCAAATCATAACACGTAAATTAACGAATCATACAGACATAATCATACTTTAAATAATAAAAAATCGTTTATCATTAAAACGTACGGCACTCCACTTTACGACACAAAATTACGTTTTTTTTTTATTATAAATCAAAGGATTTCAATCTGAAAAAATTGTAAACAACAAAAAGTTTTTTGAAAAAATGTTTTTTTACGCTCTTTCTCCAGTTTTATGATTTTCGTAGAGGAAAATTTTGGGAAGAGAATCGCGTTTATGTTTTGCTTATTTTTCTTTAATATAGCAGATTACCAAATTAGTACAATAACATATGAAAATTATTTGCTCCCACAATTTCATTTACAACTAAAATATTTCCATTCTTGAGTAAACGTTACTTACCGGAATAAGTATCGCAAATCATACACACTGCGTACTTATAAAAGAAAGATTGACTGTCATACTGCATTGACTGCATAACAAATTTGATGACAACTTCAAGAACAAAATTGGTATTAGAGTTCATACAGTCTATTCTTACAGGGGCTTTGAATATTTTGAAAGTTGATATCTTAAAATAATCAAAATTTTGCCAGTTGACTTCAGCATGCTAATCAAGGTATGATACGGTTTCAAAAGTAAAGTTTAATAATACGCTCATAAAGCTATGATTTCAATGAAAATGTTATTTCATTGTAATGCTTGGACCTTGCCAATATGTACAAAATATTGGTGCGCAACGAAGTTCCCATCGTTTTTTTTTTTATAAAAATGCAACTTAATTATGAAAACATGTTCACAATTGTTCATTGAAGGTATTGCCCATCGCTAGCTACTACAAAGGTCGAATTTCGTCACGTTAAAACTGTTCATCTTTTGAGGGTCCCACTAAATCTAGCCATTCTTTGATGTCGTCATATTCGACAGTGTGAAATCGAACGGAACAAGTGATAATCGGATGGCGCAATATGTACAGAATATGGCGAATGGGGTAAGACTTCGCATTTCAGCGTTTCCGGGTAGGTTGTAACGGACTTGAACACGTGAAGCCGAGCGTTGTTATACTGAAGAATAGGGGGCATTGTAGGTGTTTCTCGGAGAGAGCTCAGCTCAATCGCATTATTTGAAGTTCATACCGATCCCCAGTGACGGTTTCCCTTAGTTTCAACAGCACGCAACAAATATAATATAATTTGTATGTAAAATGGCAAAGCAATTTAATTTTTTTTTCAGATATCATCACATTGCTTACGGTATATCCCACAGAAAATAAATGTGCAAAACTTTAATAAATAAAACTTCATTTGCAATCAAATTTGTCCAAAAACTTTTACCAAATACACAAGTTGCTGAGAAATATTTTTATAATTTTAATACTCTCGCATTTCAGAATAAAAGTTTTATTTAAAATACTTTCATTCCATATTAAAGCTAATGAAAATAAATATTCAAAAAACTTAATATTGAAAATGAAAATTATTTACATTATTTTGCCTGATTGGATACGTCCCGTACAAATAGGCCAATTTAACGAAACTAAATTTTAGCCTTGTAAACCACAATGCGTAGAATGCAGTAACTCAAATATTTGTCAATAATATTTAACGTAATGCTTGGTAGAATGTGAAAAAAACGAAAAGGTAACTGGTATATAAAGCCAGATTTTGTGTAAAAGTAAACAGTTCCAAAATGTGATGTGAATTTTTCTTCCTTTGAAAAAGCAGGCATTTTCTGCATAAAACGTATATTTTTTATTTAACATATTCCTTGTTGGTGGAACAACAGGAGGCTGACTTTTCAGAAATATTAACCTTCGAATAACCCTAATCTGACTTTCTAAATATGTCGAGCAATTGAACTGATTACTGCTTATTTGTTACAATGAGCGGTACAGATTTACCTTATTTCTTGTTCTAAAACAGCATTTATTTCCATACTGCCACAATACACTTTTGGATTTGGTACTGAAAAACCTGCAATTGGTAAAATTGGTAAATGATAAAATAAATTATGCGTTGTACAAAAATATACAATAAATGCAAACCGGTTGTTCTAATTAAAAAAACCAGAAAAATTTAAAAAAAAACACACTTTTTTGAAAGTAAGAAACCGAAAAACATGTTATCGAAAACTAAACTGACGACCCTATTTTTAAGAGCCGACTAAATGGACGAAAAAACCAAAATCAACTCAGATTATTACAAAGATCTGAAGTGTACATTCTTTATAGATCCCAGACGAATGTAGAATATGGATGGAAATGCAGTACCTAAATTGTTCTGGACAATCCTATTGAACATAAAATGAAAACAGGAAGTGTCTATCTGTATGGAAACAACAAAACCATGTACTGATAACAAATTTACTAACCCGCAGATGATATTCCTTGGCTCAAAAGATTAGTTAATTCATGGATTTTATACCGCTGAAATATAGGGTCATAATTGCCTGATATTTGCTGACTTTGCTGACTTATACTAGGGTTCTATAATAGACACAAAAAGTAAGTTTTTCATCTTTTCGACTTTTTCCTATATATGGTAAGCCAAATTTTCATATATTTTTGCAAATACATGAAAAATTAATAAGTAATTAGTATTACAATTGATAATTTAATAATTAATTTTAAATTTTATACTTCAAATTAATACAGAGTTCCTGATTAGAAAATTTATATATAATATTATATTATTTGGAAAAAATTGTACTGCTTTGTGGATCTCAAATGTAATTAAATCCAGTGAATTCCGAGTAATTATTAACAATATCGAAATATATATATTTATTTTTTTATACATATTTTTTTTTTTTAAATTTTGGCCTTATAAAAATCATAGGCACATTTCTCACAGCGAAGCTGTAATGCCCTGTAATTATAATCTCCAAAGAGGTTCAACAGTTATATGTGTCACTTCTATATGAGACACTTTTATTCGAAATTTCAGCTTCCTAACTCAGGTGGTATGTACTCTACTGTGCTTTCAATAGATATACTTACGGACGTACACGCTAAGTTTAACCGAATTTTTTTAATTCACATATTTTGAGACTAAATAGTAAATTTTGGATTCCAAAATGTGAAGCACGTTTGTGTATATTTTTGCATGTCCTATGTGATTGTACCAATGGTCATTTAATATTTCGGAAAATTGTAACCAACAAGCCGCATATACGAATGTAAAAGAGGCGGCTTTAAAGTTGACTTGTCCTCAAATTCCTGGAGTCTATCATGCCTCATTCTATGCTACTTAGATCATTACTTATACAGTTGAAGGTGCAGCTGAAAGGATTACTATCGTTCCAGCTTCTTTAAAAATAGCCCTGACTGAAAATTTTATTCCGAATATAGATTTATTGTGTGTTGAAGGCTAGGAGATATTTACAAATACGTAATTATTTACATATCGTTGGTTCCACCCTGCGATATGTTCAACGACTTGACAAACTAATGTTACCCACTGTAGTGCATAACGGTGTTCGCTGTTAAAAAGTAAAGGACGAGAGCAGATGAAATTGAAAAATAAGTAAAGTTTTTATGGTTTACCTTTGCCAAAGAAGTTGTGAATATTGGTCTTGATTTCATTGTTGTTTCTCCCCTTTGTAGCCAGTTGATGTTATTGCTGTTGCCGTCATTGTCGTTGTTGTTGCTGCTACCAATGACTTTTTATGTTTTACATTTTATTTGGGGTCAAGAAAAATCCATTAGCAGTCAGTAAAAGTTAAATAGAATCCATTATAGCCACTTTAGGCCAAGAATAATACACTCGATGTTTCCGTCAACGCGTGAGGTGGGCCAGAAGGAATAAATGTGCTTCTTACCACATAAATATGTCCTTATGTACCGCCTACATGTGCACCAATCGATAAAAATACATAAGTATGTATGTAAGTACATGTACCTATATACAACTGTACTTATGTATGTATGAACATGTGATTTGTTACAGTTTGTATCACCATGTTGCTGTTTGTGGACAGGGGGCATGAGAAGTTGAAATCATTCGAAAGCTAACGGAAGTATTATAGATTCCAATAAGTATCGATTTGTAAGTAGGTGCTCAGCAGCAATAACAAATGTCGAATGTAATTAAATCTGTCGTGAAATGTGATATTCTGATATCACGATTTGTATGGTAGCCTCTAAGTATGGACTAGAGGGAAAACATCAATAATTGCACAATGGTTTTATTTTGAGAACACAGTTTTCTCTGAGTTTTACTCAGTCCAATAATATTTCACAATCTGTACTCCTTCAGAATAATATGTATTGCACCATTTTTTAGATTAGATGTACAGCATTAGCGTTTGAGCTACAGCGGGTTTTGTGCAAAGCAAAAAATTATATGGGCAATTTTTACGATTTGTGATTTCTCTGGAACAAAGAAGTGGAATTTTTGCTGCGGAAATGTTGCAAAAATGGATATTTGTAAGTGGATAAACAGCTCAAGCAAGACCTAATTCGACTTGAAAATGAGGACCGAGCCGAACCACCATCAACCACTACTGATTATAGACACGTCCAACAACCCCCAGATTTGGTCATTAGAAACCATCTTTTAAGAATTAGTGACCTTTCTATTATAACGAATCAGTTCACTGCACTTTCTTAAAAGACATTTTGGGTCTCAAAAGCGTCAACTTTCGATTGGCTCCAAAGAGACCCTAATTTTGTAGCTCATTTCTGACTATCAGCAATTTATAAAATGAATTGTTACGATAGGTGAGAGTCGGGTCAATGGAGTTATCGTATCATAAGGGTGAAACGGGACCAAAAATATTCTGCCAAAATCGTTCGAAAATTAAGGTAACGCTGATAATTCTGTTCGATTGTCGTGGTATTGTGCATTATGAGTTTGTTCCGTTGCACCAAACTAAAATTCAGGCCGAATATCACTTGGTTTTTCGACTTTTGGATATTTCCTAATCTCAAAACGCCCCTCCAAGGACATTGTTCTAATTAGATTGAAGAAATTCAATGTAAATTTGCAAAATTGTAAATTCCCGTCCTTTTTATAACTATTTCGTTTCACAAGTTTACAAACGTATTGTCGAACATATCATAAAGCAAAAATATAGGTTGGCGTTGCCACTTAAAAAAATTTTCCTTGCGAAAAAACAAAAATTCTGCAATACTTTGAGTATGATAAAATAAAATTAGACGAGTGAATAAATATTTTTTTAAGTACATTAAATACGGCGATCTAGAAAGTGCCGTGTATATTCTTACTGCAATCCGTGAGAATTGATGAATACTGAATGCTTTGCATTTGAAAGAAAGATATGAATATAGGAAGATATGGGTTAACTTGCGTACTGTGCATTAGAAGTTCCAGAAAGTTAATGGCGGTACGTTCATTTCTTCTGATTTTGCCAGCTATTGTAGAGTAGTATAATGGAAAAAGTGCGGATTGTGGCAGTTTTGCAATTAGAAACTATAAAAGAATGACTAAAACCCAGAAACCGAGAGATTGAAGCGGAAGGTATGGCTTAGTTCCTTGGCTTATAGTAAATTTGACTAAGTCGCGTACAATCAAATGAAAGATGTGAATCTTAGAATATTTGTGTTAAATAAGGATTGCTTGGAGATATCAGAAAATAGGTTTACCCAGTCAACTGTCCCAAATTTTAGATAGCATTTCAAAGCAATATATTGGACAACCAGTAGATAAAAGTCAGTCAGCTGAACTGGTTTACATATACCTTCATCCAATGTCTTTTTGCATTGCTGCGAGGGTGTGAGTTGTGCCAGAAGGTACCACGTCCCTTAATAAATACTTCATTTTGATTAAATGATATATACTTTCATTCCTTAAGTTGAAGAATGAAAATGCTACTAAAGGGCAATATAAGAAGCTATATTGTAACTTTTTCAAGGCCTCCGTTTGGTAAATATAGAGAGACCACCGATTTTGCTAAAACGGCTAATATCTTTGTATGGTACGCTAAGGGGAGAGGCACTACTATTATTTGCAGTACTGAATCAAACTGAACTGAATTAAATGAAAGGTACGAATCTAGGAATACATAAGTTAAATAAGATAATTTGCAGAGAAGGTAATGGTTAGAGGAAATGGCTATTTGGTCGATTTTCTTGCATTTTTGCCCAGCGTTATAATCCAATATAATTGACAACAATTTAATTAAACAGGCTACGAATTAAGAACTACAGCGGAAAGTTACATTTTTATAATTCTATCAATTTGTATGGGAAGTACCTGAATGAGTATGGCAGCGTCGTTCATATTCGTTCTTAAAAATGAGTTTACCAAATGCGGTTGATGGATATGGAAGTAAGAATATGTTAATTGATTCGGCCATTTGTATGGGAGGTAACAGAAACGGCACGGTTACGTCATCGATTTTTATCCGGTTTTATAGAAAATTACAAAACAATGTAACGGACGAAAATTCAGACTACCACAGCCTACTAGTAAGAAATTTAAGAGGTTTAATTGAATTTGGAAAGATCAGTTAAATCGTACGGGAGATACCAGAATGACAAAAATATAGGTTGCTGCAAGTTTCCTGTGAGGAGTTATGGGAATTTGTATGTCAATCTGCGGCTACGGTCTGGGGAAATATTAGACTGCGCCAAGTTTTAAGAAGTTCAATGAAGAATTACATATACTATCCACCATTCAGCCAGCCAACCAGACAGACAGATAGACACCACTCAATCGGATTGAAAAGTTTGGTTAAAGGATATATTATACTTTAAACTCTTTTTCTGAGTGATATGGTTTTGGCCTTATTAAATGATGTATACCTTCATTCCTCCTTGTGATGGTAAATATAGATTACAGCAACCTGTCATTTAGATATTACAAAGGAAACATTGAATTTTAAAATATCGGTCAATTTATATGGTAAGTAACAGTTGGAGTATTATAGCGTAGTCCATTTCCGTCTTCAGACCGAAGTTCACCAAACACCTGATTTATGCTACACATGACTGATATCGATATAGCCATATATAAAGATATGAACCTGAGAAAATATGAAAAATCATCAAACATATTTGGTAAAAATAACCATTATTTTATATGGTTTCCTCTGAATGTTAGTTTTTTTGGCACATCAAATGATATGTACCCCCATTTCATTGGATGAAGATATAATTAAATTCAGCTCTCGGCAAATAAAATTTTCATTTGATGGAAATTAAATTAATGAAGGTGATCTCGAATTATCTTGAATCAATATACAAATCTAAATAATGCTTTAAAAATGTCAAATATGATGAAATGAAGATTAGGCACAGTAGATAATTGAACAAGTATTTTTTTCAATTTTTTTTCTCCATAGCCCAAAAAAAAATACAGCACACATCGCCAAATCGAATCAGAAAGTAATTCTTAATCGATCTATATAATTATTTTTGTTCTATCACTTACTCGTATAGGCCAATAACAGTGTAATGTAGGGGATGAAACTGACGCATTTAATATTTAAACGCAAGCCATGAAAGGCAACTTACACTAAGTATGCTTTTTCCTAGGCTCATCGCATTGATACCAAAATTTTAAATGTCGCAAAAATCTGCAAAAATATAATATTTGGCAGAGGAGATGTTATATAACCAAATATATAACCAAATATAAGTCGACGCATTTTGTAAAAATGGGAGACGTTTTTGCCAGTAGTTATTACATCATCGGCCATACTATGAACCGACACACGTAAGTTAAGTTCATTCAGGCTATTGTGTCCAAAAGGTAAGCCTTTTTTCACAAAAACTTTGTTTATTACATAATAACAACCAATGTTTCTTCCAATCTTCGATGCATGCCAAATATTCATCGTCCGCTGTGGCCTTCAGCGCACTGTGATTCAAATTGAATCTCTTCAATTGAAAGCGGCGTGCACGGAGTGATCATTTGAGTTAGGAAATAGCCAAAGGTCCCATGGCCTTAAACAAGGAAATTAAAGCACATTATCATAATGCAACTTTTGGCACAATACTCACTCGATTTGTCGGTTGCTTCCCGATAATACGTATAAATTAAAGTGTAATATCTCATAATAATGCTTTTTATAATGATCTGATAGGCAGAAATCAACTCTTCACAAATTTAAACCAGACGGACTTTTTCGAAAATGAGCGATTCTGTTACGATTCGATATTTGGCACGCTTGCGACCCAAAGTGTCCTTTAAAATGTAATTGGATCATTTGATCATTTGAAATGCCAAAGTCATGTGGTGACGGTGTAATGACGTTGTCATTCCACTTGCAGCAATGAGAAAACGCTTCAAGTCGATTACGGATTCGATTGTTTTGGCTCTCCGAACTTTGTAAAGATTGTCCAACTTTACGCTTGTCCAAAATGCTCCGGGAAACTTCAAACTCTACATCTAACACATGTTTACGTGTACATGCTTTTACGTTATTTATAAACATGTAAACACATTTCAATTACGGATAATTTACGATTAGGAGAAAACAAAGTCACATATACTTGTGCAGTGCGTACGCACAAAGCAAACACTTTAAATGCGACTTCGTGTCTACGTGTGTGTCAGCTGCACATGTATATGTACGAAAAGTGAAATCTATTAACCCCCAGTGGCATATGTGCCAAAAAGCCGTTACTACAACTACATCACACATCGGATTATATGGTCGAAAATAAAATATCTTCTTTAGAGGGAATCCTTTCAAATCCCTTTTGACTTAGGAGGACGTTGTCGGGTACTATTGACTACGAAGTAAATGTAAACACTTTTTGGATTCTTAAACTTTGTGTTCGTATTTACAGTTCTATTCGTTTGCAACAGCGTTAAGACAGACAATTGTAAAGTGCCCACCGCTACTCAGCTCTAAAACGTCGATGTAGTCATCGGTTGAAACAGCCAACGAAAGACTGATATAAACAACTAATAAACAAAAGTGCCTGGACCAGCATTTTGTGCATTGTGATTCGCATTTTTTTTTTTGTTTTTAAATCCATATGGATAACGAGAATACTAGTATATCTAACAATCAAGCTAACACGATGGTCATATCCAGTCATATATGAAACTAACTAACAAATTTTAATCTAATCCACTAACTATTCTAAACTATGCTTAGCCTAACTGACAGGGGGTCTATTTTTCACCTATATTAAAACAGGATTCAAGTTTTTATAAATCTTGATCTGATTTGACATGATATTAGTTTATTAAAGGGATCGCTCTTTTTTGTTCGGCCTACTATGTATAGTGAAAGAGTTCGTTCCTTAAATTCGCCAGCTCTATCATTTCAGTTAAATTTACAATATTTAAAACCAGTTACAGATAGTAGTAAAAAATTCATAATTTTTGAACAGAAAACTTAGTTTTCGTCTCACATTTAAAAATAAATAATCTCTACTGAAATTTCAGTCCACCTGACTGACTTACATATAACTTCAACCAAATTCCTTTTGCATAAGTCCAAAATTTGTGGAGTGCAAAAAGACGTGTGGTAAATTGCTAGTTTCTTGATAGGTTCTTGAAATAGGTTAGGTTCTTATTAATAAATAATCTAAAGTAATGTACAATATTGCATTCAAGAACGAAAAGTATGAATCTAGGAGTATATGAAATAAATTATGTACGTATGTATGTAATTATGTAGGCAGCAGAAACTAACGGATAATCCGGGCAAATTTTCTACATTTTACCAAATACTTTATCAAATGATACTTACAAAAATCTAAGTTACACCTTGAGACTGTTGAATTCAATGCAACTGCATAAAAGATATGAAACTAAAAATAGTTATTGGAGGTACAGAAAGCAGCGGACCAATACAGTCTATTTTTGTTAAACATGATGTGTGTCGAATTTAACTAAATTCCATATATATGTATATTCTGGAAAGATGTGAACCTCTTTAGGTTTATATCTTGCAAGCTATTATCTATAATTCAGTCAAATTTGGCGCACATCATGCATTTTATAAACTTATTTTCGACAATGAAAATTAACGTCATTGAACCTCTTCTTCGGATACCTCTCACACAAATGACCCATTGAACACATATGTTCTTAGCTTTATGTCTTTCAAATAGATGTGAATGAAAATGGAACCTGCCGTACCCCTACTGATACCTCCCACACACATTGACCGATTTATATTTAACAATTTTATTTTTCACCTGTAATCAATTCTTAGAGCAATTCTTAAGTTAATAAAATTTTCGACAATTGTTTTACAACATAATGTTTGCTTAAATTCGAAAAACATTGACTTAGTAACTATTCTCTTTCTAGTGGCTCCTATATAGGGCACCTAATTTAACCCATATATGGTCGGATTTGTATGTTCATATGTTTCATTCAATTGCAATCAGTTCAGTATAATTTGATACACGCCAGACGTTTAGTGAACTTTCTTTGTTTTGTTTTCTAGAAAACCCATTTTTTAATCAAGAAATATTTAGAAAATGCTCAACAATAAATACTGCCCCATAATTTACCAAAATTCACTCGATCACATGAACAACGTCCGCTTATAGGAAGGCAACATTGGTTCGCAGATCTTTGCAACTCAATAGCAAATTCTGCTTCAGTTGTATATGTATTTATATACAACTTTAGAATAATAACAATGTTGGTTTTGAAATATTAATTATTTGAAATAATTAAGTCTTTTTTGCATTTAGTGGGAAATTTTAGTAATAAAAAGATATTATATTAAAAAACGAAATATTGACACAGTTTTTTTAAATCAATATAATTTTATTTACAGCATTAATCAGCTGACCAATGGTCGGCAAACCCTTTCATCTAACGTACTTTTGAATCTGTAAAATCCTATGTATCTTAAACATAAATTATTTTAAAAAATGTATCCGATAGTGTAATTCCATAGCATTATAAGATATACAACTAGTACTGTATAGTTATCAAATTGCGGGTAGATATTTAGTATGAGAATCCAGTGTTAATTTTGTTGGTGTTTCAGTCATGTTTGGTATGTAATGGTTTTGTTGAATTTAGTTGTGCTGGGATAACAAAGCAAAATTAAAAAGTTGAAATTACAGACCTATCTCTTTCAGCTTACAAAGAAGAGTTTATTGGAGCTAATTCGTTCACAAACTTCGCAACTCAACTATATTATTTTCTATTAAGCAATTGAATACGTTCGCAACTGAATACTTACAATTCTCTTATGGTGACACTTACATTGTGAATTTCGACAAGTTTTGTTAACAATGAAGCTCTGTTGCCGTAGAAATTTTTCGCTAACGCAGTGTGATAACTTAAAGTGGGACAGAAACCAAAGATTTGGGCCAATATAGCTTGTTTCCAATCCCCTGGTACGATATAGCAAGTTTTAAAAAAGTTTCATAACGATTAACGGCAGTTATTGTGTCTACCACTAAGCCACTAAGTCGATAAATTGGCTTGAAAAGTCATGAAACAGATTTGCTCTTTGCATTTACATCACTTTTTTCTGGATGTTATATTTTTCTCGTATAAAATGATATATATCTTTATTTACTTCTTTATTTACTTTATTAACTTTAAAAAGATAATGTTAACAAATATTCAAACTGCCTAAGTCCGATTTTAATTGAACAAGCATAAGACATTCGACAGTAACTCTTTCTTTATATGGCTTCATTTGAAACCAAAATTAGTAATAAGTTAAATCGGAACAAATAAATATAGTAAAGTTAATAATCAGTAATTTCAACATATAACTGACGTTTTATACCCAATTTTTTTTCACTCAGTTGAAAATATGGATAACGTTGGCAGCGAGTGGATTAAACTGAATCGTGGCCAACTTCTTAGTAACAGAAAAACTGGTTTTCTGAAAACCTAGGCGTTTCAACAATCGTGTGTGCCGGTAATGACAAAATTAAATATGCATGGTCATATCAGTGTCAATAAAAATTGTTCTTGAAGTATTTTTTTGAATAACTCTCCTATGATGAATTTCAAAGTAGAAAAAGTTGGCTACTCTCCAGGTCTAAACCGTAGTTGTTCAATTAATTTTGCTCTACTTTTGACCCACTTTAGGAAATAACAATTAATTGGTTTGAATTGAGAACACGCAGATTAATTGTAATTAAGTATAGTATATAATTTCAAATGCGGCGTTAGTTTAGTTTCTCCACAATTTTCGTGATATGCTGCAATAAAATATAGAATGCCTCCTGAACGATAGCTCCAGGGAAATTTTGTTTACTTTCATTTTTCGCTTTCCGGGAAATTTTGTCCAGAAATCGATTCCTCTAACCTGAAGATTATAAATAAATTGCAAAAAAAAAAACTTTAGTGATATCCTTAATCCGTGCATATCATGTAATTAACATTTGGTTCTTATTATTATTTTATGAATGAACTGAAGAAGCTCATTTATACAACGTGTTGTTTTCCGCTTTCGATAAGTCTTTTAGCCTGTACCTGAAGTCGCCAAAGTGACTATAATTAAAATTATCCCAACATTAAATCAGTAATATTAAGGAGGAAAAATTAATGGATCCCATATATGAGCTAGCAATCAGTCGGAAAGGCTCTGTGAAAGGCTTTACTTGAAAAAGAATTCAAAATGTTAACATTATACGATGCAGTGCAGAAATACAAACAAACCAACTAACAAAGCCCAATTGATATTAGTGAAAAGGCAGCAAATTAAGTACAACTACCGAACACAGAGAATACAGAATTGTACCTAAATTTTGTAGTGTTAAAACAGGCTAAATAATTGATAAACATGGCATATAAAATATTTGAACATAAAAAATATTTAGTTATTTTTTGACTGTAAGACACTTGAGGCAACCTTGTTGAGCCAACACGAGGTAAGCCTAGCATTTAAAACAAATAAAAACAAATAAAATAGCTACCCATAAACACAACTTAATAGCATCTACACATTGCACATTACCCATGGGAAATGAGCTGTCGTCATGGGAACTGCCCACCGTTGTGTGTAATTTCCCACGGAAGTTACACATTTCTCATATGGGTCTTTACACATCACTCGCAGCCGTGTGTTACCCATACGTATAGGTAGTAAATGTTCATGTGCGTGGGTTACTCCTGGGTGGGTAAATACGTACTCTGTCTCAACTCCAACTTCAACTCATCGACACTTCAACAGTGTTTTTGTGAACTTTCGTCAAACAAAAAAGTTTGTGTAACATATGGAGTATTGTATAAATGGAGTATTGCTGGATTATAGTTAAAAAGAGATCCAAATATAGATTTCCTAGGACCAAGTCCAGTGGCACCTGCATCACATGGCAACATCACAACACCCTGTTACGTGATTTCATTTAATTTGACTAAGATCCATACTATTGGATACATTACCATTCAACTGCGATATCCCTTACACCATGCATTATACTAAAATAACTGCATTTTTTATTTTAATAAAGGTTAAAAAATAAAACAAAACTTATGTTATGTATGTATGCATATGTTCATAAAGAGTGTCCCAACAAGAACGCAAGATTTAAATTTTAAATAAAAACACAGATATTTAAAAAAAAGAATGAAGTTATGTATGGAACAACATATCGGGCAGATGGCCGCCGCGGCTTTGCTGGCACACACGCGATCTTTTAATGAAATTTTCAATGACCGTTTTGCGTAAATGCTGCGGTATTTCATTAATGCAATTTCCTCTTTTAAGACTTAAGTCGTCGTCGACTTACTCGCGTAAACTATTGACTTCAAAAAACCCCAAAGAAAAAAGTCTAATGGTATTAAATCGTACGATCTAGGTTGCCAATTCTGGTCTCCAAAACACTGATGCAGCAATTGAATTGTTTCTCTGGCTGTATGACATGTGGCGCCGTCTTGTTGAAACCACATGCCCTCCACATTCATTTTTTCAATTCTAGGCATGAAAAAACTGGGTATCATTTCACGATACCGAACACCATTGACTGTTTGCGCTTGACATGCCTCATTCTCATAAAAAAAGGCCCAACGATTTCACGATTTCACACGTTGAGGATGCACTTGCTTCCCGTAAATCACTCGAGGATTTTCCTCATACCAAATGCGACAATTCTGCCTATTGACGAAGCCATCAAGATGGAAATGGGCCTCGCCACTGAAGATGATTTTATCGGCAAATAAAATTGGCTCTCAATTGAACTTTGTATGCATGAAGATGCAAATCTTTCGTCAAAATTCGCTGCATAGTGGATTTGGAGACACAAATTTTCTGAGCTCGATGTCGAATTGAAGTGGATGGAGTTTGAGCGACATCATCACGTACAGCTGCGACATTTTCGGTCGATCGACCTGGTCGAAGGCGCGTTGTTGTCTTTGCACCACTAAGAGACCCAGTTTTAGCAAATTTGTCCATTAATCTCCTTACAGCTGACTCTTTTGGAACATTATTGTGACCCCAAATTGATCGCAATTTGCGAACTGTAACCGCAAAACTTTCACCATTTTGGTAAAACAACTTTACAATGAGAATGCGTTGTTCCATTTTTACTAACCTCGTACCTTCTACTAGCAAACAATAACAATTGTTCAAATGTCAAACAATGACACTTCGAATGGCGCCAAATTTAAATCATACGTTCTTGTTGGGACACCCTTTACATAAATTAAATCATGCCCACTCTATAATTTGAGAAGGTAACGCATAAACAAATACTGGAAATACAAAGTTGCAGCAAAAACTGATTAGTCTGATAACTTTTTTTTGAAGAAATTGATAAAATCATGTTTGTTTTGATTTAGCAAACTTCGAAAATTTTTGTGTCTACCCATCCAAAAATTTGATTTCGGATATATATTTTTCTCCTTTCTTTTTTTCATATTAAAAATATTAGTCCAAGTGATTAGAAAAGTAAAAAAGAATCGCCTTTTACCAATTTTTTTTGGAAAAATTTAATTTTAGACATACAAAATAACTTCAAATTGACTTCTTCTTCATACATTATTTTCTTGCTCCATCAAAATTTGACAAATTTTAGACTCTCCGTCAGTTAACTTTTCCATATAATTCATTTTGTAATAGACTTATGTTTTTTTTAAGCAAGTAAAATAATTAACAGCTTAGTTAAAGAATGATTTTTTGCGAATTATTTTTACACAACCACTAAACTCTGTTTTTATGTTCAACAAATTCCGTCCTAAACCTCTATATTTGATACCTCATGGATATGCCGGAAGAAGCTAAATCCACAAACAGATTTGTGGTTTCATTTCATTAATTTAATAGCTTATAAAATTGGAGTCATCACAGAACTGCCCTCTTAGGACCACATATCGCACACTTCAATTACGTTGAATTTTTTTCATCTACTGGAAATTTGTTCGTTAATATAGCAATTCTTCCAAAAATGCGCTTCATCGCTAAAGATCATTCTTCGACCAAAGCTGGGGTCTTCTGGGCTCTTGAGCCAGATGATTCTGTAGGCTCAAGTCCTTGTGCATGGCGAGTAATCAACTCTCTCGGCTTCAACTGCACATTTTCGTGCACGGCGGCGATGTTTTTAACCAATCTGGCTTCCCTTTGATGTACGACGTTGGTACAAAAGTTTGTGACTGATCATTGGAGATTCGATTTTGAAAGCTCATCACATGGGCTCAGTGCGCGTTTCCATAGTTCCCCGTTTTTACTAACAAACCCTCATTTTGATAATTAGGTTTTATCATTGGCACGTGGTACTCCGTTGTTACATAATACTGAATTTAATATGCATTAATAAGAGATATAAATCTATGAATACAGGGTTGCCCATATTCGACGGACCCATGTTTTTTAAAAAAAGATCAAAGAAAAAAATGAAAATTTGGCGGTTGGCAATCTTATTCATTTAATTTGTTCCAAGTAGATTTGTTTACATCAATTTTTGAATATGATATCTCTCAAATGGCCGCCTCTGGCGTTGATGGCGTATTGTGCCCTTTTTGCAGCATTTTCCATCGTTTTCGCCAACATTTCGGCCGGAATAGCGGCTATTTCTTCACGAATGTTGTCCTTGAGCTCTTCTACGGTCCTTGGCTTGTTAACGTAAACCTTTGACTTCAAATGTCCCCACAAGAAGAAGTCAGCGGGCGTCAAATCGGGCGAACGCGGTGGCCAGTCCAAATCACCACTTTTCGACATCAAACGGCCCGGAAACAAATTCTTCAGAAAATCGATTGTTATGCGACTTGTGTGCGGTGGAGCGCCGTCTTGTTGAAACCAGAACTGCCTCATACGCTTTCGACGAATAATTGGCATCACAAAATTGGTCATCATGTCGCGATAACGTTCCTGGTTGATGGTAACAGCATGGCCATTTTCGTTTTGGAAGAAAAACGGCCCAATGACCGTTTTCGCACTAACGCCGCACCAAACTGTGACTTTTTCGTCATGAAGAGGCAATTCTTGAATCTCCTGAGGATTTTCAGTGGCGTAAATGCGGCAATTTTGCTTATTTACGGTCCCATTCAATGTGAAATGGGCTTCATCGGACATGATAATTTTGTTCCAAAATTGCTCTTCATCATCGGCCATTTCGATGACTCGTTGGGCCCATTCCAATCGACGAGGCTTGTCCGCAGGCAACAATCTTTGCGTCAATTGAATTTTGTACGGGAACAAATGCAAATCAACGCGAATAATCCGTTGTAAAGTGGACTGAGCCATGCCCAACTGCTGAGAACGGCGTTTTTGGGATGTTCTTGGGGACCTCTCAACACTGGCTCGTACGGCAGCGATATTCTCGGCCAATCGCCTTGGTCGACTTTTATTTGGCCTCTTCGGATTAGAAAGAGCCTCACCAGTCGAAAATTTTTCGTATAAACGCTTAATGGTGTTCTTAGAAGGCGCACTTCTCACATTTTTTAATATTTTAAAAGCACGTTGAGTTTTCACAATTGTTGAATGTAAATTTCAACTATTTCAGAGCGCTCGCGTGGCGTGTATTGTTCCATGGTAAAAATCTGCTTGGACTGACGCTTCAAACGCGGTATGTCATTAAGCGATCTGACATCTCTGTCAAAAGTTATGGCGTTGCCAGATGGGTCCGTCGAATATGGGCAACCCTGTATATGGGCTAAAGTGGGTAATTTGTGTGCAAGGTATCGGAAAAGGCGAAGTTACCCCGTCGATTTGGTGATATTATCAAAAATTTAAGTATACGAATGGGAGAAATTAAACTTCGATAAATCGTTAATTTCTTATAGGAGATGCCGGAATGGTGGTGACAATGCAACCCATTATCATTTTCCAAAGTAAGCTTATGAAAACGATCCTGTGTGCCAAATTTGGCTAAAAGCAGTGAACTGCTTGAAAGAAATGAAGCTAAAAATATGTGGGTTAAATCGGTTGTTTGTGTAGAAGGTGTCAAAAGAGTCATGGTTATTTAACCGAATTTATTCTACATTTTACTAGTTGTTATACAAAAATGAATTGAATAAATATTGAAGTTGCTGCAGTCAATGAATTACGAGTTAAAGGAAACAATTAGATTTTTCGAACATTGGTCAAATTCTATGGGTGGTCCCAGAAAGGGCAGGACAAATGCATTTACCAAGTTTGACTGAATGTAACGTAACTAGGTAATAGACCTGAATGCATATTTCGACACGTACATTAATTGTATGGGAGATACCAGAAGCCGCAATATTAATCGGATATTTTTTTTTAAAGTTTTACAAAACATTGCAGGGCAAAATGCGGGATACCGCAGTCTACGACGGAGGTTTTACAGGGAACAAAATGAATTTCAGAAAATTGATCACTTGATATTGGAGTTGACATAAAGGGTGGGTCGATATAGACTATTTGCAATCGCCAAAGGCAATATGGCAAAGTATTTTTCTCTGCCAAGTTGTAAGAAGTTTTGTAAATGTTAACGAAAGTTAAGGTGTCTATCAGGCAGCCAGCTAGCCAGACAAACAGACAGACATTGTATCATCAACTTAGACGTTGTGAAAGCCAAATGTGTTTCGTGACTGTTTAAGACGTTTGAGCGATGTCCACATGTTTGACTGGCTGGCTGGTAGATACGATAACTGTCGTAAATCTTTATTAGGCTACTTAAAGCTTGATACGGATCAGTATTTTACAAGATCGCAGTCGAAGCAATATTAACCCACCCCTTCTGATAACACCCATACAAACTAACCAATTTAGGGATATTCAATTTTACTCATGTAAATTCTAACTTGTAAACTGCAATTACATACATTTTTAATTTCATAATGATTTGTAATACTTGGTAAAAACAGACAAATGTACCGAAAGGGGGCAGGGTTTTCTTTCGATGTTTCCTACAAAAATAACCGACAATAATAATAAACATATTCTTATTCATCAAATTCCACTGAATTCATTTAAAACTTACCACAAGTCAAACTACCCTTCTGGTAGCCATACAAATTTGCTGATTTACAGAAATCCATCTCTCAGCTACAATTTCTAAAACGTACTATGCAATAATTTACAAGTTTTCTTCGTATATTGTTATATAATGGTTTGCAAAATTTGGTAAAACCAATCGAATGATTAAGGCCTTTCTGGTACCTCTCATGAAAATTACCTAATTTAAACCTTGTGTACATTCAATCATATTTTTTATTCGATTCAGTGTAATTTATCACGAATCTATTATTTAGTAAACTTAGTTCTGAGGAAGAAAATGGACTTAATTGCCACGATCCCTTGGATAGCTCCGGCACAAATGGGTAAATCAGTGTGGCAAAAATGAATCGTTTCTTCGTAATTTCCGTGCAACATCTTCAGCAATTTATAAATTTCATTATTTTCCTGTGAATTGATGAATTGCATATTTAATAAAAACCGGGCGATTCATTCACTTCTGACATCCCTCACGTTACGAAAGAAAGGGGACGTTAGTTGAAGTCAGTTCACGTAGTTTTCAAACATCATACTGAATTATAATAAATAGGAATATAGAATAATTTTAAATTAACAAATTCTTGTGCACGTGCGCTACGTAGGACATTGACTTTATTCTTTAGTATAGCAGAAAAGCTCTTCAATTTTGATTATTTGCCTCTTACAGTAATATAATGATAATTTGATTATATTTATGGATTCAAAATGTATTTCGCAAGTAGCTACATTTTCTCCTTCTGGTCCACCAGTTAGCGTTATTCTTGCGGTGTAGACAATAATGACAATAAATATTAACGCATAAAAACCAGAACTCAGAGCATCCTCCTGTTTCGCTTTTGTGTTCGCATATGTGCACCCATTTTGAATGAAATTGATGACGATACTTTGTTAAGTATATTTTCTTTCATCAGCCTCAGTCTTCGCCACTTTTGTTAAAACACTTGTTCTGCTCCTCCGCCAATTCTTTAGCAAACATTTCCACAGTGCTGCCATTTACAGGTAACCTCACTGTAACGTGCATATATAAGTTACAAAAATATTGTTACCTTTAAGGAGCTCAAAATGTCAATGAGTATTTAGTAACTCGGCGTAAGGATGCTATAAATATTTTCGTTTTCCAGTGTCAGTTTTAACTTTGGAAAATATTTTCACGCAATTCTAATAGTGATTGCACATTTTAGATACGTAGCATTTTATGACCTCAAATAATGAACAAAATTATGCAAATTTGTTATGTAGTTTCAGAAATTATGTTCAAATCCATAAGATCCAATTTTTAACTACAGATCGTTAAAACGAGTATATACGTGAACCGTTCTAACTTTTGATTTCTTTGAACCAGCGATCCAGAAAGTGTATGATAAATTAAAATAGAAAATACATTTTTGAAGCTTGTTTAGCACAGACCTGAAAACAAATCAACCTCAAATTGAAAAGACATATACTTTTTAGCATCAAAACTAGATTTGGTTCTATTAACACAACTTTCGGCTTCATGAAATTGTTCTAACTTTCGATTCTTCATATCACTATAATTAGAACTATGATTAGAACTAATAACTTATTGTCACAAAAATAATTCAAAAGTAGTTCTGCGGCATCAAAACTACCTAAATACTATGAGTAACTTTAATAAATTTACATCTGAATAAAACAAAAAAAAAAATAGATATAAAAAGTTGGGAAATGTCAAAATTGAGTGCACTAATTTCTGTGCTTGAATCGAACATAACCATTTTTAAAGAATAGTTGTTAAAAAATAGCATTTAAGCTATTCGAATTGGCCTAAAATTACCCGTTCATACATATAGATTTTCATATCCACACTCGTTTCGTCATTCTGCTTATAAAAACAGCAATGGTAATCTGACAACCCGTAGGACATACACGAGGTGTGTTCAAGAAACAGGGACAATTTTCATTTTTCTCAAAAAATATTTATTTATTCATCAATTTCTATTTTATCTCCTTCCAAGTAGTCCCCCTTAGATATAATACACTTGTGCCAGTGTTGTGCAATTCTCGAAGCAGTTCTGATATCCACTTTTTATATGTTCTTAAGCTTTCACCGTCGCAAAACGCCGCCTTTCTTGGCAACAGGAAAAAGTCGCACGAAGCCAAATCTGGTGAATACGGTGGCTAAGGCATGATAACGGTGTTGTTTTTGGCCAAATAATATCTCACAAGCAAAAATGAGTGAGCAGGTGCATTATCATGATATAAAAGCCATGAAGTTTTTTTCATAATTCCGAGCGTTTTTTTTCGCATTTCGTCAACACATCTTCGAGACGAGTGTACCAACATAAAAAAAAAATAATAATCGAAAGTCTAATGTACGTAGCCCCCAGAATTTGAATATTCACCTTATTTTTTGAAGTTTGTACCATTAAATTAGGGGGCTGAAATTTCGCATAAAAATATCTATAGAGCAATCTATTAACATAGAGTGGGGCGTTAAAGAGAATCGAGTCGGCGTAATAGCGTTGCATAAGTGCGGAAAGAGTGCTGGCCAAATTTTCGAGTTGCTAAAACCACTCGGAATATCAAGAATGTTAGTTTATCGTGCTATTGCTAGCTTCGGCGAATTGTTTGGAGTAGAAGACAGGCCAAAAAGTGGTCGCCCGCGCGTTGTCCGTACGAGTGCGGTAGTAAAGGCAGTGCGTGAAACAATTCGGAGAAATCCCCTTAGAAAGCAGAAAATCATGTCCAAGGAATTAGATATATCAACCAGATCCATGTCTAGGCTGATTCGGGATGATCTGCATATGAAAGCCTATCGTCTAACTCCTCAGCTAAAAAAAATTAGGCTGGAAAGATGCAAGCGACTTTTGCAGTGACACGCGGACAATGGCCATGAAAACATTCTGTTTACGGATGAGAAAATTTTTACCGTGGAAGAAATTTTCAACAAACAAAATGACAAGATTTATGCCACTTCATCTAAGCCACTTGTTCCAAGGGTTCAACGTGGCCATCATCCCTCTTCCGTAATGGTTTGGTGGGGGGTCTCCCACCATGGTGTCACATCCCTCCATTTCTGTGAAAAGGGCGTAAAAACTGGTGCAAAGGTTCAATGGACGTAGATGGATCTTCCAACAGGACTCTGCTCCTGCGCACAAAGCTAAAACCACGCAGGAGTGGCTCAGAGTCAATATTCCTGGCTTTATAGCAACAGAAGATTGGCCATCAGGGAGTCCAGATCTCAATCCACTGGATTATGCTTTGTGGTCAGAGTTGGAGAATATGGCTTGCAAGACTCCCACAGAAATTTGGGAAGCCTTAAAACAGCATTAACCAGAGCAGCGTCCTCGATCTCCATGGAAATCGTACGTGCGGCTATAGCCCAATGGCCACACCGTTTGAAAGCTTGTGTTAAAGCAAAAGGCGGCCATTTCGAGTGAATAAAATTTTTTTTAATAACCAATATTATCTTCTAATGAAATAATTTTGAATACAATATGAATATTGGTTTTTTTTATCGCATTTTATATTTGTAACAGAACATATGGCAGGACGAGTGCTAAGCGTCGTTCAGCCAAATAAGTTTCATGACTGCAGGATGTCCGTCTGTCTGGCCGGTAGATATGAAAATGGCTGTGAATCTTTATGAAAACTAACACAGCCGGAAATTGCACCTACTATACAATTGATCGTAGATTGCAGTAATGTAAATTTTTGTTCATTGTATTGCTCTACTTATGTTTATTGACAAATTGAAAAAAGAGCATTAATAAGCTCTAAAAAAGGTTAAGATTCAACCCATATACTCATAATTCTGTATCTTCATGCGCTTAATACATTTAGTTCTGAAAATGATAACGGAATACATTGCCACAACCATCTTGGTACTTCCTACATAAATTTACCGTAATTAAATTGTTTCCCTCAAACCCTGATTCTTATTACCTTGCATCCCACGATTGAGATGTGGGAGGGTTTCCCACATTTAGTGAGCTTACACCTCTTCTATTTTCAGACTCACTCTATGCCCACTTAAATGTTAAAAAAAATCGGAGCGATAACCAATCCCCTCCTTTTACCTACCATATAAATTATCTTATTTTACCCATATTTTCCTAGATTCATTCACTTTTATAAATTTAGTATAATTTAGCAAGCATCAGGCTTTTAATAAACTTAATTCTGCGAATGGAAACTGTTTAATTTGCCACGCCTCTTAGGGTGCCTCATATGTAAATTTGCCGATTTGCGGTTTCTCTGTGTTTTCTAAGCAAATGAAAGTAAGTTATAAGTAAGTCATACAGTGGGCATAATTATGCTTCTTTTTGTATGTGTTAATTCGGAACATTTGTAGATAAGAAAACAGGGATTTACCACGCCACGTAAACGTCATTTCAACAACATATATTTACTACGATATAAGGCTGTTATCTGTATGCGTATTCGTATATGTGGATGTATGTAAATGCAAAAGTTGTAGGGTAAAATATCATCGCTTTATGGGTTATTCGGTAACAACGTCAAAAAAGTTTCCATTATAACCATTTGCGTTATCCATACATTATTTGGTTTGGTTCAGAGACCGTCTCACAGTTTTTTAATGTTTCCATCCAGTGTTGCCAACAAGCTGTTGGTATTGCTCCCTTTAGGAATCATCTTGTTACTAAGTGTTTCTCTTAGTGGGAACGTAAGAGTAATAAGAATAACTGTTTATAAACGTATACCTCATTGAAATTACTGTTCACATTTATAACAAATATAGCAAACAAACAAAACATTTTCAATTCGATCAAAACAATCTCATTACGGACCAATCAAAACGTTCGTTAAGCTACAAAATACTTTGCAATTACAAGAATTTGATCTGGCGCGCTTAATTATCAAACTATTGGTCCGAGAGGGAACTTATTTCGTTCGCGTTATTTTTATTTACAATAAATATGCTCTTCTGGAAATTAAGCATTCAAACACTCAGACCAAAATTTCGATGGAAAATGCCACCAACTTGGTAGTGCACATTTCGAACACATTGAGCGAATTCAGAGATTATTGGATGTCTTCCTTGAAAATAGGCATAATGTGAAAATGTTTAGTGGAAAAATTATCCCCAATCGAAAACTAGAAATCCCATTTTTGCCTCGCTTTAGTTAACAATTTTTCTTTAAATACTACAATGTCACTGGATTTCAAATTAATACTACACATTTTTTTAACATTATACGTCGTTATTTTTCTCCAGATTCGCACTAAATTTAAATTTACATACACAAATTAATATTATCAGTTTTACACCACATAAAAATTATTTGAAAAAAAGTACGCTAAGCACGGTGGGTATGAAACTCGTTTCTGTTTAAATGGTTTCGTAGATAAGCAAATCATCGCTTTTTCAAATTTACTTCACCAAAAATTAGCAGTTTGATGTTGTTCATGATCTGAAGCTACAATTAGAGTGTATTTACTTGAAAATGGCAATGGTTCCTCAGCCTATCCATTCGGAAAAAATTGCTTGTAAATGTTGGTATTCATGACATGGCTGACTTTATATTTTCCTCATAAACATTTACGAAATGATAAAACTTTATTATTTTCAATGCGTCCACGTTAGCGTCATAATGTGCGCGAAACGAATTTTCCTTATTTCTCAAGACTCAACACAATCCTTAGGTTTTCCATGGTTAATGCTATGATATTTTAAAAAATATTATTTGTAATATTTGATGGCTTATGCAATTTAATAGATAAAAGTATAGAAAGTACCTGTAATAGAGAATCACAACATTATGCATAAGTAAATTATGAAGGTATAAATCATTTGACACTGTAGAAGTGTAACATCCAGGAAAAAGAGTGTAAAGTACCAAATGCCTTTTAGCCAATTATGTTTCGATTGAGCGGTTCAGTTTGTCTGTCTGACTTTTTGAAACTTTTCACAGCCGTAATATTCAGCAAGATCGTAGCTGACAATTAAATATAAACTACAGCTATTGATCAGGAGGGTCTCCGATATAAATTGGCCGATTATCCGAAGGGTAATTTTCCCCTATAGCTTCTTTTCATAGACTGCAGTAACATAAATTTAAGCTTAATATTTTTTTGGTTCTATCTTTTATTTAGTTTCACCAATTTTTGTGAAATTTAGTACACGTTGAGCCTTTAAAAAGCAGAATTTCAGAATGAGAACGGAACGCATTGTCACACTTCTTGTGATAAGTCCCACACAAATCGGCCGATTTTCTGAAGTTGGTAAGCTAATTGGTAAGCTGCAGTAGTGTTGATCTAACCCGCTACACTGATTTCTAATTCTCTAACACCTCCCAAATAGATGACCTGAATTTAATCAAATCTGGAACATATGACATTATGCTTTTGTCTAAAATATAGGACACCACCACAATCCTTCCAGTACCTCCGATACAAATTTACCGATTTACGAAATTAAACACCCAAATTCGTAGACTGTAGTTACTCAAATTTTTGTCAAGTGTATCACGTTATAATGCTCGGTAAATTAAAAAAATCGATTGGATAACCACATAATCTCCACGCCATATCCATATAAATTACTTAATCTAAACCACATATTGCTAGTTATATATCTTTTATTCAGTAGAACTAAATTCAGTGTAATATAGCAGGCATTTACTAAACTCAGTTTTGTGAATGAAAAATGGAAAACTACAATAATATATTTATATAATTATTCTATAATAATTTGGTGTTTTAATTAATGATACCATGTCCCTTTTAGCAACCCCCTCTCTTTTGCACCAACGAAAAATACGCCGGCTGATGGTATACGAGTATGTAAGCCAGTGGTGGTTTATTAAAAAAAAATAGCAAATGTTTTAAAAAAGCTGCGATCGAGAGGAACAGAATTTTGGGAGTCGAAAACGTCTTAAGCATAACATAACGTAAAATAGTTATATTATTATATTTTTGGGTGTTTTTGCCAGTTTGAAAAAATTATTTTGGTGTAAAACATATGTTTTAAGTTTCAAGGCGCCAAGTTGTTTAGTATTTTTATTTGAGCCACCAAAGTAAACGTTCTCAGAATGGTATTGAATGATCGACGGCTGGAGATGCCGATAGGCATTTTAAAAAGTGCAATACATCCTATATTGACCGATGATTTGAAGATGAGAAAACAATGCGCAAGATGGGTGCCGCGCTTTCTTTCAAAAAAGCAAAAACAGCGTCGTGAAGATATTTCAGTAGAGTGTTCGGTGATGATTCATGGCAGTAAAGCCGAATTTTGAGACAAAGGAACAGTCAAGCAGTGAACGGCAAAGGGAGAATCGTGTGCAAAGAAGGCGAAGACGGTTACACCTGCACGCAAGGTCATGGCATCTGTTTTTTGGGATGCGCATGGGGGCATTTTTATTGATTATCTTCAGAAAGGAAAAACCATCAACGGCGAATAGTATGCTGATTTATTGCAGCGTTTAGGTGATAAAATTGTAGAAAAAGGCCGCATTTGGCGAAAAAAATGTTTGTTTGTTAAGACAATGTTCACACGTCCACTGTTACGAAGGCCTAAATCAATGAATTAAAGTTCGAATTGCTTTATCACGCATCTTATTCGCCAGATTTAACTCCGTCAGATTATTTTCTATTTCCAAACTTAAAAAATGGCTCAATGGTAAAAGATTTACCAACATTGAATATCGCTATAAAAGAGTATCGACCTAAAAGATTATGTTGAAAAATATAGAAAATTGTTCCCAACTTTTTTATGATTTCTTTGTTAGGTTGGTTAATTTTGGGGCCGCGCTCGCATTTTTGAAAATTGTACCATTTTTTACAAATTTTGCATTTTCCTTTCAGCTATTTTTCATGGAGAACATCTGTGAACATGTCTGGGATTGAAAATAATTTAAGTTCATAATTAAGATATGGTCATATACAGAGCGATGGAATTAATAGAATTGCTTTTCCACAGAAAATTTTCGAGTAAATACCGAAACACTAAATACCGAACTAATCCGTATACTTTTAGTTGCTAATTAGACTACGTTTTTAAGCATTACAACATACGAGGTGTGTTAAAAAAAAGGTGAATTTTCATTTTTTCTCAAAAAATATTTATTCATCAATTTCTATTTTATCTCCTTTAAAATAGTCCTCCTCATATAATACACTTGTGCTAACGTATTTTCCAATCCTCTAAGCGATTCGGTTCTTATCTCCTCAGTCGTCGCAAAACGCCGTCCTTTCATGAGTCTCTTCATTTTGGCTGTAGGAAAAATTCGCAGGGGGGCAAATCTGGTGAATACGGAGGCTGAGGCATGATAACGGTGTTGTTTTTGGCCAAATAATCTCTCACAAACAAAAATGAGTGAGCTGGTGCATTATCATGAATTTGTTTTCCACAATTCCTGGTGTTTTTTCGCATTGCTTCACGCAAACAGCACATAACTTCAAGGTAATACTCCTTATGCACTGCGCCATGGTAATCGAAGAAAACAGTGAGCAAAACCTTGACATTTGAATGAACTTGCTGTGCTTTTTTTGGTATTGGCTCTCCTGGACTCTTCCATTGAGACGATTAGGCTTTGGCCATATACCCATGATTCGTCATCAGTTATGGCCCTTTTAAGCAAATCTGAATCATCGTTGATGCCATTCAACAATTCCGAAGCGATGCTCATGCGACGTTGTTTTTGGTCAAAATTCAGCATGATGGGTAGATTCACTCATTAAAAACAGTTCATGCTGTTTATTTTGCTGTATATTTTTGTCTACCTAACGATGACAACAAATTTCTGAGGGCGTGGTTGTCGCACTCAGAGGCGAAATACCTATGCCAATGAGCCACAAATTACCGGCGTCCTCGAAGTCAATATAACCCGTGCCATCGTCCAAATTCAGTCTACTCTATGCGCCAGAGATATTGAAAATCATATTGTTCGCATGTGCGCCATCCAGGGAAAACGCGGTGGCGATTTCACACGTAATGTCGTTGATAGGCCTTTAACACAAGACAAAACGCTTGTTAATATCTGACTCGCACCTTGTTTTAGTCAAATTCAGTTTCTGCCCGTCTCTATTAGAAAACTGTTTACATGACAATTTATAGTTGCCAGAAGACAACACACATTTACCTTACTTCGATCCGGAACATTGTTCAGTACGCTATGGACCGAAATCTATGGTGGTGGTTGTATACCTTTCGACCTGGCCGATCTTTTGGCACCTATTCACTTGTTTTAATAGAGATACATGCAATTTAGTGTAACCGTTTAAAGTATATTTCTATCTATTCACTTATTTTCAGATTAAAATAACGATTGACTTCAATCTAATCGATTTCAGAAAAGATTACAGTTTTCCCAGGTCAGTTCTAGTTTCCAGGATATGGAGAAATTTATAAGTGATCCATTTTAGAAATTTTTACGAATTAATATCGAAAGTTGCTACGTCAGATTTCGTCAATACAGGGCCTCTCTAAAACTCTATAAGTAATAGAAAACGATATATTGGGCTTGTTTTAGGAAAGATCTAAAAAAACTACATCCACTTTTAAAAACAGGACTTATCATATTGCATCAATAGCCGCAAGACTTAAAAACATTCTCCCACACTAAACTCAATGGAAGGCAAAAAAGGGCGACAAAAGTTCCGTTGGAATGAGAAGTTTCGAAGACACCAGAAGACGGTAGCGCTTGAAACACTTTTCTATATGTCGTGCATAATGGATAATGACTTCTGTTGCAGCCGCCAAGCAGATAAGTATGATTTTATCACGAAAAGTACCGAAAATATATTTAACTTGTTACTTCTTCATACTGGCATCGGTGTTCTTATTTTAAATTTTTGACGTCGTGTCACTCTAACTTTTTTGACGGTAGCGTAAGTTAATGAAAATTTTATATACCAGTGAAAATACAACTGAACTGCTCTATAAAATACCTCTATAGCGAAGATATTTACATGATTTCCACGCATTTTGTTCTCTCATCCACGTTTATACAGGCTTATATTACTTAATACGATGAAATTTAAAACTTTGTTTTGCTATTTGTATGAGAAAGACAACGATCCGAAATATTTAATAATAAATTTCAGTTGTCACCAGCATGTTCACAACATGAGTAAGGATGAAAAAAACATTGTATTAGAGGAAAATTTAATACCTTGGATAAAATATAGGAAAACAATGCATTCGGTTATGACTGCCTTTATTTTATACTAATAAGGCCTGTAAATTGCAAATTGTAGGCGAAAAAGTGTATTTTGTCAACTCCATCAATTAATATGGCAAGGTCATCTAGATACAGTCCTAGAGCGTTGAATAGAAACAATAGCGGGCAAATTTTAGCGGATTCGAGCAGGTATATGATAAAGTAATATTATAGGATTTAAAGTTATTTATATTAAGAGTACCTGAAGATTTCGGTCTATCGGTACTACCACCACGGGTTGCAGCTATTTGAACAATTCAAAATGTTACGGTTGGCCCAATCTTGGATGGCTTTTATCAAATTCTCCATTTTTTTTATTTCCAGAATTTAGTTGAGGTGTAAGAAAAAATTATAATGTGCAAAGTTCTGGGCTTTCACTACTTTAAACCTTTCACTAGTTATGTTAATATAACGAGTTTAAAAGAGTTGGGCATAAGAAATCCAGATTGCATCGAAATTTAGAAATTTTATCAAACCCTAAATTTTGTATGAGAGTTACTAGAGTCGATGTGGTGACTTCTTCTAGTTGCTGTCCTAAGTTCGAGCGTGTCTATCGGGCTGGCTGACTGATCGGCTGGTAGAAACGAGTTACAGGCTGTTTCCATAAAACAAATCACTCAATTCGAGGCAAAGAAGCAACTGCTTATGTTAGTCCCTATAATAGTTTTTCGTTTTAAAGAACTTTTATTTTTATCAAGAACGGTTGCCATAAAACTACTATTTTTGAATATGAAGAAATGTTGGAGAAATACGATTGATCCGCGAATCATTTTGAACATTTTATGAAAATAGACTATAAATTTACAGCATTCTTAACCGGAATCTTTCATATCGTTTAATATAAATTAAATTCAGGCATTTAGTGCAGTAAAGGAAAATTTATTGCCGTGTATCGTTCCCTAGGGTATCATAAACATAAGTTGGCCGATTTATCAAAAATTAGTGGTCCCTCCAAAATTTCTAAGCGAAATATTTCTAGTTTTAATTTTGCTTCTTTGATAATGTTTCAATTCAGAGCATTCTTATCAGAAAGAACGTTGCAATTTCTCATGTACCAGGCACACTTTTGCATTAAAAGGACACAGGATGAAGATATATGTATGTACATAAGTTAGTTCTACTGGCTGAAATTTATGTACTGGTTATCGTGACTTTTGAGGTATCCGCATGCATCCCCTATATTCTTACATACATACATTTGCATACATTTGCTTCCAACTGCCTAGTCTGAGACTGGAACTGAAGAGCCAATCCCTACCAACCAGGTATTTCTTGCACTAAATGGAAAATCCGTCCAGATTCCATCGGTCACTTCATATTGCTGTGTCCTATTGAATTAAAATTTAGCTAACATATTTCGTATTGCTTAATATACATAAAACTTGGCGAAAATTAAATATGAAATATTTCGGATCGTGAAATTTTTGTACAAATTTCCAAGGAATTCTCAATTCATCTGGCTGACATTTCTTTACCATTATATTGAGAATTTATTACAAGTAGTGAAGCGCACATATGTCTTATTGTTAACCATAATTTCTTTACTCAAATCAATGCTGTTCTTATTCTACTTTCTTTGGTACTTTCCCGACGGACACCCTGTACCTTCTTCGGAAAGAATAAACACAGGTATTGCTTGATACGCAACAAAATGTAAAATACAAAATGAACTATATTGATCCATCTCTTCTGGTACCTTTACAGTGGACAAACTTCCTGAAATTCCATCTTTCCTCTGCAATTTCTAATTGTGTCATTGCAGCAACCTTTGTTGTCGTCTTTTGTATTGGTTCATAAATCGTGATGAAATTTAAAAGAAATCAATCGCTAACCACACCCTATCTTATACTTCCCATAGAAATGACCGATTTAACCTATAGGTCTGAGAATGAAACTGTACTCCTTTTCCACACTCCTTCAATGGCATCCGGTATAAATTGTTCGTTTTAATAAAATTCAAGTTTTTTCTTCAAAGTTATAATTAAAAACATTGTGTTGGTTTATACGAATTGGCTAACGCTTTTTAGTTAGTACCTCTCTACCTATATCCTCTCCATAACTTCTAAGTGCAAGTTTTAATTAGTCATAATATTGCTTTATTATTGTACGTTAATTCAGAGAGTCAAAATGCATTGAACATAATGGTTTGACCAACTTATAATATGTGGCACTAAGTTGATCCCACCACTCGACGGTCAATATTTTTGAGGATCAAATCACAATTTCCTCTCTTTTGAATCAGGTCCAACGATTAAACGATTTGAAATTGATTTTTAGTCGCAATCGCAAATATGCTAAAACTCGATATTTCAAAAAAAAAAAAAACGTGATGCCGGTATTTCACATGTCTGATGACGGTTTACATTCCGCAGTTTAAATTTTTGTACTCGCAGCAGCTGTAAACATTTCTGCAAGTCTGTTATCATAAATTCAGAAAATTTTATAAATTCTTACCTTTTGCAATTTGGCGCCAGAGCTTCCTTATAAAGAAACAAAATTTCATCAGATTTCAGTTCTAATTCAGATTAAGAAGCGAAACTGCATAAAACTGTACTTTCATTTTATGTTCACGTTCTCGAATTAAAATATTTGTTTCAATGTGGATTTCCAGTTTTATTTTAGGCAAGAAAACAGCCCAAATATGAAGTAAATGAATGCTTCGAATATGAAGAGAACTTACCGGTTTCATCAACTTAAATATTAAAAAAAACGATATCTAACTCCCCCATGAAACGCAATGTGTATAGGAAATAATGTAGATTGATTTGTTTTTTTTTATTGGTTTTAGTTATAATTAACGAATGGATGAATGGATTTTTTCACCCATTAGTTACAGCCAATATTCATCAGAGTTCACTTTGTTTGAATCAACTATTTTTAAAGGGGTTATAGAAAATCTGCAAGCTAAGCGATAACCTAAGTTTAACCTCAAATTTACCTTATGGGAATACCTTCAAAAGAAAGATTCAACTATAAAGTTGATACAGCAAAATTCGGGCAAATATTTAGGAACATGTAAGACATAATATAGTACAAAGGAAAATTTTTATTCATGACCTCAAACCGAACAGGAAATCAGAAGTGCGTGTAATCAAATGTGCAGAAATTGACGAAGAAAGAAAATAAAAAAACTACACCATTTAAAATTATATTACGAGGGCGATCACAAAACTAACCGACCTAACAAAGAATGCGTGAAAACGTTGTAAAAAATTGTCGTTTATTTTTTAACACAATCTCCTTTTAGCTCGATACACTTTTTCTAGCGATATTCAATAGCTTCTATACCCCGTTTATAGTATGAACTGCCAAACTCTTCATTGTTGGCAAATCTTCTACCACCGAACCACTTTTTCGAGTTTAGAAATAGAAAATAAACCGAGGGAGCGAATAAGGTGCTTGATGAAGCAATTCGAACTTTAATGTATGAACTGGTGCATTGTCTTGATGAAACAAAACTTTCTTTTTAGCCAAATGCGGTATTTTGTACATGATATCGTCGCAAAGTTAGAATAATATATGTCGTTGACGGCTTTTCCTTTTTGAAAATAATCAATAAAAATAATCCCAAAAAACAGACGCGATAACTTGGCCTATAAATGGAACCGTATTCGCCGTCTTTGGACAAGATACTCCCATTCCAGTCTACTGCTTTGACTGTTCCTTTGTCGCAGGTGTGAAGTGGTGGGCCATGTTCTATTGAAAGCAAGCACGGCACCATCATCTCAAACCTTTGGCCAATATAAGTGTATAGCACTTTTTGAAATGCCTACTATTTTAAATAGCTCACGCACCTTCAGTCGACGATCATCTAATACCATTTTGTGGATTTTCTTAACCGCGTCTGGCGTGAACACCTCAATTGGTCGACCATACGGTGTTCGTCTTAGCAACTTGTACGGCCTCATTTAAACTCTAATACCCAATATTTTACAGTCATAAATGAAGGAGCAGTCTCGCCCAGAGTAAAATCTAGCTCGGCTTTAATGTTGGCTGGACTGGGACCTTTTAAATGGAAATCTTCCCATGTTTACAAATTCACTTAGATCGTATACTTTTAATGGCTCAAATAAATATACTTAACAATGTGGCTCCTTGAAATTTACAACATATGTTTTATAAGGTTGCCGCATTTCACTAAAATATTTTTTTTAATCCACCGGCACCACCTATACGTTAGGTGGGCTAGCTTTGAGAGCTCCCTCGTACTTTTCTTGTAGTTTAAGCCTAATTGATTTTCAAAATGTTTAAAACATAAAAGATCGGTTTATTCTCGACCGAGCCGTAATTAAAGTCAATACAAGGAATTGCTGGCTAATTATAGCTTACTGCATAGGTGTTTTCGCCTTATGAATATAGAGCTGCTAAGTTAAGTTGATAAGCTCTGGATACTTAAAATGCTTAAAAGTTTAATTAATGGCAATTTGTGTATAATTAGATGTAAAACGTTAAATTTGTGATTTCAAAATTTATAGAAGATTAAAACTAATATATGACAGCTTGCCGTTACCAACTCCTCCTGTTTTAACTTGAGCACTTTTAAATAATCAATGTATACCTTTGTCATTCACGCATGGACAGAACTACTTTTTGTACTTTTTTACTTTTATCATATAAACTATGCGTGCGAAGTTTCAAAGCCCTAAATTAATTCTTTCTAAAAATAATCCACTGCGTGTAATTTATCAAACAGGTTGGAAGACGCTTCTTAAGGTGAATCTTTTAGCCTTTCAAACAAATTTCACCATAATTCACATTATTCGTTCTTTATAAATTCTGGCGTTGGCAACTCTGTTCATATAATTCTAGTTCATATTTGTTTGTTGTGCACTTTTAGGTTGTACAACTGTTTGTGCTCAATGTACCCGTGGCGCGATATCAGATCATCATGCAATATTAGAGTGTGGTACGTCCATCGTATGCATGAGCGGCATAATTATTCTTGCTCCTTAAAGCATGCAATATATGTGTGCTACTTTGTTTATTCATTTAAATGCTTATTAGTTATTATTGGCGACGAAGCATACTTTTACGGGCGGCCTGTACAAATCAAGCATTCTCATGAACACGCTGTAAGCTCTCTTAGGCATTCCCTAGGAACAGCTGGAATGATATTCGGTCCATGTTCTGTTAAGCATTGTATGATCGGCTTATTGTATTTTAACATTATTTTTACGATTTTCTCCATGAATTTACGGAATAAAATGGTCCTTTTATTGTTGTTACGAATGATAAAAAAATGTTTATCTATCTATGAATGAATGGAATTCGCCATTATTTGGTCGAAAGCCCATACAAAGGTGGTCATACTAAATCATCATCAGCAGACAATAAATAAAACACTAATCGTACTTAAAACGCTCACGTATACGCTGACGACAAGAGGAGAAGAAACAACTAGCAAGCAGACAATAATCTTGGTGTATCTTTAATGCCATTCAGCCTTGAGAGGTCTGATGAGAGCAGGAGGCACAATTGTGATTTCCACTTTAATACAATCATAAACAATTCAACACAACACTAACATTCCGCATGTGTTTTTATGGAATTATTGCGATGTCGTGCCCAGGAAGAAGGGCTGCATCCAACGACAAGTTCATACGTTTGGGTTAGTTAGCTGGAATGTGTCCTTATGTTCATCCTTGTTTATGATGTACACATCTTATCCTTGCATTTTTTTTTTTTTTTTTTTGTGCTTTGGATGTTAAGACCTTCTCTCCGTTGCCCCTTCAGACAGTCTCGTTTACCCGAATTATGAAATAGATTCATTCAACAAATCCATAGACGAAAATAAAAAGCCATTAAGGGTAACAATGGTTATATTCGGAGAATTGTAATGTCACATCATCATCAATTACAATGCCTCGTTTTCTCCTCCATTCTGCTATTTATTGCTTGCATTTTGCTCCTTCGTTTTGAGAGAAAACCTTAAATTGTAAGTTGATGTCGAACATATATATAAATGATTTTGGGGATTAGAGAAAGACATTGTTGATTTTGCCAGCCTATTGTTAATGTATACAATTCAAATCTGGACACCACTGAAGTCGAATGAAAGGATCAAAGGATAATGGAATTCTATAGGTATGCTTTGAAATGGAAAGAGTCACCTAACTTGGAGAAAAGTGGAACGCAAAGTTGTGCATTACGCGAAAGTTATCAAAAGTGGCTGTGCTAAAGCATGGCCTGATTTCAACAATTTTTCCCACTTATTGGTCCTGCGATATATTATAATAATGTTATATTCGTAATTTGGGGCAAATCAGTGAATATTTGTAGATGGTAGTCTTGCAAAAATAACAAATTACTAGGATGATAAAAATCATATTGAGAAAAAGTTATTTCTTGAAAACGGTTCAGAAATTATGATATCAATTGTTTCACAAATAGTCACAACAGAGAAGCATCAACTATGATACTAAAAAAATATAGTTCGTCCAAATTGGACATTCAATGAGGAAATCGCTTAAACTGAATTAGAAAAAACAAAGCTCAAGTTTGTTTCATTTCGTTTTAGAAAACTTGATTTGTCTAATAAAGCTCCGTTTTCCCCATCGTGGGTCGTTGCGCGGCGTTGAGAGCAAGGGTTGAAGGTATTCCTAAATTTCTTCATTGTGGCATCTGCCATGTAGTGAGTTGGTAATAAAGAAACATGGATATGTTACTTCTTTTGTCATGTACCCTATGTAGATAATTAGCGGTTGAATAAAACCTGCAATATTGAGTTTCTAATGTACCGAAATTGTCTGAACCAAACTTATCATTCAAATACGGTTTCAATTAGAAATTTATATACCTTCATCCGTTCAACTATAACGCCTTTGAACTAATCAACCAATAACAACTTTGAATTAGTCAACCGAATATTAATATTTTTATAGCAAATCGGAGTCTGATTAATAAGCCGAGATCGGTTTCAACCAAACAAAATTTGATTCATTCAATCGAAATTGAATTCAACCAATAGAATTAAAAACGGCTAAAGTCGAATTCGACCAATCAAAGTTGTATTTAACTGTCCAAAGTCGGATTCTACCTTCCGAACTTGAACTGTCCAATCAATCGATATTAGATTCAACTAATAGAAACTGGATTCAACCCTATGTTGAAATCCACCAACCGATGTTGCATTTAATTCAACTGGCCAAAGTCGGATCCAGTCAACTAAAGTTGGATTAAACCAACCGAAACTGCATTGAAGTTGGATTCAGCCAATCGTAATTGGTTTCAACCATCCGAAGATTTATATCATGGATCGAAATAGAATGCGCGTAAATCGAAAAATTCCTTCTCAAATATGGAAACGTAGTCTCAAGGAAGAAAGTTTGAAATCTAAGGTTAAGGGACCACTTCGCTCACACTTTAATTATAGTTTAAAAATATCAATCATCGCATACAGAAAATATTATAATTCGGTTGCTTTTACTAATAACTTCGCTCTAAATGAATGATCTAGTAATAATAATGTTCCGTGAGTTGCTTTATATTGCAAAACGTTAAAAACATTGTAATGTGTCCTGGGATTTATGATAAGTCTCACTTACATATGTTTGTGAGCATACATTCACCCGAACGAATGGAGCAGAAGAATTATTTGATACGTCAAAAACGGACTTTTTAGGGTGATTGAGCGTCTGTCTGCCTAGCTGGCTGGCAGACAAGATAACTGCCGTAAATCTTCACGAAGCTTGTTCAAACTTGCCAAAGCCACTTCTGATACAAATACCACTTCTGGTACAAATACAACGTACAAATTTCTGGATTTTCCGAAAATTAATTTCTGTAATTCCCGACTCGTGTATTCCAGCAATCTAAATTTTTGTCCATTATATTCTTCCCAAAAAAAATCCAAGAAATGAACCATTTAACCACTTCCCTCCTTTTTCCGCCAATACAAATGACTCTAGTGCACTAAATTCAATCGGATTCAACACATGTTAAACGTTACTAAAGTAAAATCTGGAAATGGAAACGGATCACGCAGTCACACACCTTCTGATATCTCCCATCGTACCGGGTGATTTTCCGAAAATCGACCTTTCCTCCATAAATTCTAATACAAGAAAAATCTATAAGGCAACCCTTTTGCTACCTCCCAAACAAATGGTTGATATAACTCAAGTATTTCAAGAAGTTGTACTGAATCCAGCCAAATTTATATGTTTGGTAGGCTAAGCTCTGATAATAAACATGAGGGGTATCGTCACACCTCTGCTGGTACCTACCAGACAAGTCTACTGTTGCCTAAGTTTCTGTCAATCGTATTGCGTTATAATGCTCAGTAAAATTAAAAAATAGCCGGTAACTCTGTGCTAATTCCCTTAAAAATTACATAATTTAACTCACTTGCTCCTAGGTTCATACCTTTCAGATTAACAAGGCACACTTTGTCCTGAAAGTAGTCTTTTATGTGAAAACGTAAATCTTATTTAAGTTTATCCCTATTAAGGCAGTCACATCACTTAAAATTGTTCGTACATTCTGAAGGCAATAATTTGACAATAATTTCAATAACAGCAACAGTCGTGGTCTGAAATAGTTGCGAAGTTTAGACTTAAATCATCTCAAATTTCACATCCTTATGTTTAAGCATGTGCTCGTATTGCACTTTTTTTACGTCAAATGTTACTTCAGTAAACAAATATGGATACTATTGGGAAAACCGGTTACATCATGTGTTTCGATAAATATCGTGCATTTTTTCATTGCTTTATTAATTTATTTATAAAATTTATATTAATTGCTTTACTTTTTTAAGTATATACAAAACATATTATCCACATTCCCAACTTTTCTCACATATTGCAGTCATTTTGTTAAATAAACCCTTTTGGCAGAAGCCACCATCTTTTTCACGAAGTGTTCATTTATAACCATCCGAAATGTTTTAAAAATTCTCACATTTGATCGCGACAGGTGAAAATTCGGCACCTGGTCTAAGGAACAATGAATTGATGAGGTTGAGTGATTTGCAGCCGCTATTAGCTGAAGTAAATTCCTCAACTCGTACCACCACCACCGTTAACCATCCGTGAGATCTCACTTTTGAGAGTAAGGCTAGAAAATTGAATGTCTGCTAGAATACGCTTGGTTGACTTCTATCAACGTATCTTTCACAGACAAAGAGATCGTCATGTTGTTTTAACGCTAGACAATTGAAGGTGATGGGCGAGTGGCACTTGATGCAAGGGATAGAATTGCTTGTGATTCACATTGTGGAAAATTTATAGTTCATGCCTATATTAAAATTTACAAATTGAATTAACAAGGCTTATTTCGTGCTATCAAGCATTGTGTCTCCGCACTTTCGACAATCAAATTTGACCGTACGCGAATTCATCAAGGCTCACCACGGCTGTCTGCTGTTGCATTGACTAATATATCGCGATGATGCCTTCCTTTTAAGTGGGTCACGGTCATTTGGTTAAGTATCAAATTATAAAATTATCCCATAACGAAAAATATAAATTGAATGTGACAACACCGAGTAGTTTTCCGATGAGGTGCCAGCTGCAACTGTTCCATTATTCACTGAGGCAACATCTTGAAATACCAACCTAACACCCTATAAAATGCATATAGTCCTGATCGCCGTAACAATTTACGTTTATTGAGGTATATATCATTTGATACGAAAAAGTGTATCGTATTGAAGGAGGCGATTTAGACCCGAGATATGCTAACACCAAAGTCGTTTCAGAATTTTTTTTTTAACGATTGGCTCATGTCCGTCCATCCAGCTGGCTGGTGGGTGTGATAGCTGTATTAAATCTGTAACGAGCTGAACAAAATGATGTTAAAAGAAATATTTTCTCGAGCCATCTTTTGTGATTTAAAATGAACTAATTCACATTTCCCTTTCGGAAACTCTGATACAAATTGACAAATTTATCACTGTTTCTATCAGAAATCTTGAAATATCTACACTAATCTACTAAAAGTTACAACTGCAACTGGACGAATTGAACTATCCCGTTCTAGTACCTCCTTAAAAGTGCACTAACTGTTATATTTTAATCACTGAAAATAGTTTAAGACACGAAGCCATTTTGTCCATTTCATTTAGATGTCCCCCTACAAATTACCTTAAACCTTAAAAAAATGTTTACCTCAACTTTTGTAGCGTCTGCAAGAATTTTCTAAAATTTTGTTTCTAATAATTTTTTTCCAGAGTCGAACTTTGGACATGCACATCACAAAAACACATAATTTAGCAGTGGTATGTCCGATTCATCTAAAATTTAATCATTTGTATCATTTTCTATCGCTATATAGTTTGGGATTGAAGCTGGATATTCTAACCACTTTCTTTCTGGATTCTCTCATACATAATGTGATGTTTAAACAAAATCTATTTGTTACTTACTCGTATAATGTAGGATTAATTGCGTCCTTCAGCTTAAGTGAAGAATAACCTAGTTTTTTGAAACCACGGCAATTTTCTCGACCTCATACGAGTATTACACCCAACACTCCAACCATGGAAAAAACATTGAAATAAATCTGCAGTTTCTAAACGGGTGGTCCGATTTTGAAAATTTAATAAAAAAAATATTTACAATTAAAAATTGTATAGAACTTTTTTTATAAGACATTTCATTTTTACGAAAACTCAGTTGAAACCACTTCTTCCACTTCTTTTTTTAAGTCTTCCAAGAATTTTACAATTTTACAAATTTCTGAAAAGTAGACACAACTTCCAACACACTGATATACAATTTGCCAAGTGAAAAATTGTTGAAAACAAATTTAGCACCTCGCAGTGAAATAGATATTTTCTGCTATAAAGAGGTACTCGTAATACATAACTAATGTTTGAGTGAAACCATACCCAAAGAAATTTCATTTTTCAATAAGACATAATTTTATTTAAATTTTTAAATTTATAAACAGTTATTTTAATTTAGTGAACTAATCTAATTCGCAGTATTCCACGTCCAAAAGGTGCAGCAGATCCATAAATTTATTACTATTTTCAAATTCCAAATATCTGTAGCATATCCAACGTTTCGTCATAGATGATAAAACGGGATTTTATAATAAGATAAGATTATTGAAAATGTCTTTATTTTGAGACTGTCGGGAACACTTTCTTGAACTAAACTGCTCAACATTCTTGAAATCTCGATTTCTCGATTCTAGAGGTTCTTCTATAAGTTCTGCTAAGGGAATAATAATAATTTATGCACTGTTGATGTCCTTTCTTTTCATGGATATAGCGTTAAGAGCAATTTTAAAATTTCTGCTTAATACTCGCTAAATTTTATTGAATTTATTTTATGTTTGCTATTTATTGCCATTAAAATGAAAAGCAATTTCATATTGATTCCGGTTATTTTTAAGGTTGTTTCAAAGTATTTGAAAAATCGCCAAGCAGTACCCCCATATTTGTACCACCGGTTCATTTGTAACTCGGTTTGCTTTTTAAATCCTTCCTGAATTCGTCTTTTTTCGCTAGCTCTCATGTTTATCAATTCTTTATTGGTTTTAACTGATTTATTTCTAGTTTCTAGAAAACTTCCATACTTCAAATCGTATGCTAGATGCTCGTTTATTACTTTCTTCTAAGATACATCTGAAAATTGTGATTTTTTTCCCCGATATATGGAACAATTCCAACGGGATGATGTTCCTGTTACAGCGTTGCTTACTTTTCCGTCAGTCATGGTTAATTTTGTGTCAAAAGAAATATTAATGCAATAATTTCGGTTGAAATGGGCTCCAATACTTAATTTGTGATTCAATGCTATGAATTAAATCTACTGTTGAAATCTAATTGGTCTACAAAGGGATTTTGATCCGGGGGTAGAACTGATCAAAACATCTTCATGACAGGTTGGTGGGGAATCACTGTCAGTCGATTTACAAATTCTTAATCGACCCAATGTTGCCATAAATACACTTTTGTATTCTGAATGTGTTTGACTTGTGCAAATTTGTTTGTATTCTGAAGGAAATGATCACATCCCCATTTGCGCGGATTACAGTTACTTATTTTTTCCAACCACTCTGTGGTAAACAGTAAAATTACACTTGATGTTGTGTTTTCGAGTAAAGTGGAGACCTCACTACTTGCTCTTTGACCAGTAACTTTAATTGGAGATAGTATAATAGTTTTCTTTGTTTAAAATACGATCGCACTAGAATTCGTTTTAGTAGTCTAAGCGATGCAATTGGAAAAGCATCATTAATTTGAATAGTTTCCGAAGCCTGATCTACTTTTTTTAACACAGTCTTATTCGTATCCGAAACTTGTTCAACGGTCATAGTTGAAAGTGAAGTTGATACGCGGTTCTATTTTATACCTTGGGCCCAAATCCTCGTATTGCTTGCTTGGAGCCCCAAGAGTACAAACTTTGAGTTCCAAATTTTGTCCAGCCATTCAGAATATTTCTGGAATTTCAGGAATACTGGAATTTCGTAATGGAGCTAGTTACGGTTTTCCAATTTTTATTAAACGGTTTACGAAGTTTACAATTTTTACAATTTCAGAATTGTCCACTTTAATTTGGTGTTAATTGTCAATAAATTTCAATACAAGATTGACCTTATTCTGAATTTGAATCTTTGAATTTTCAAGTAGAATGGAACACAAAGTGTTATATTTCAATACGAAGGCGGTCCCAAAACTAGCTGACATGACACATAGATGGTGCCAGTAGGTTAAAAAAAAATTATTTTAATAAAAAGTTGTAAGCTTATGAAACATATATTTGAAGTTTCAAGACGCCACGATATTTGGTATTTTTATTTGAGCCGTCAAAAATTAACGATCTCAGTGAATTTATAAACTTGGAAAAAATTGGTCACCGTTATGTAATTCAATATTTCCGTTTGAAAGATCTCAGTCCAACCAATATTAAAGCCGAGCTAGATTCTACTCTTGGAGAGTCTGCTCCTTCGTTTGCGACTGTAAAATATTGGCTGAAATGATAGGCATTTCAAAAAGTGTTTATATCATATATCGGTCGAATATTTGAGGATGTGAAAGTTGTGCGCAAGAAGGCTGCCGCGTAATAAAGCCTAATTTTTGATTTGTAACCATGGATGAGACATGGGTCCACTACTTCACACATGAGACAAAGGAACAGTCATAGCAGTGAATTGGAATGGTAGAATCGTGTCCAAAGAAGCCGAAGATGGTTCATTGTGTCTGCTTTTTCTTTTGAATGCGGATGGGATTATTCTTGTTGATTATCTTCAGAAAAGAAAAAACATCAAAGGCGAATATTATGCTAACTTATTGTGGCGTTTAAGTGAAAAAATTATAGAAAAAAATTTCGCTTTTGGCGTACTAGAAATGGTTGTTTCATCAAAACAATGCTGCGGTTCACACATCTATCATTGCGATGGCCAAAATTAATGAATTAAAGTTCGAATTGCTCAGCAAGCACCTTATTCGCTCCCTCGGACTATTTTCTATATCCAAACTTGAAAAAATGGCTCGGATTTGCCAACACTGAAGAGGTGGAGTCTGTAGTTGATGGCTACTTTAAAGATTTCGACAGTTTTTACTATTAACAGGGTATAGAAGCTATAGAATATCGCTGGAAAAAGTGAATCGAAACAAGATTGTGTTGAAAGCTAGCTAGCGGCTAGCTTTGGGACCGCCCTCGTATAATTGCCATAGCTAGTTTTAGTACAACTGATGTCAAATAAGAATTGCGAGTTTTTATGTATCCGTTGCAGGTACTTTTTACATCAAAAATCTATTCCTGTGTGTACAGACACACAGGCATTAAACCAAAATATAACATTTCATTGGGCTATATTTCACTAAAACATTAGGTTTGTAGTACGAGTACCTCTTTACAGGAGAAAATATCTATTTCACTGGGAGATGCTAAATTTGTTTTCAACAATTTTACACGTTTTGTGTATCAGTGTATTGAAAATTGTGTCTACTATTCAGAAATGTATAATTTTTATACAGTTTCTTTGCAGACTTTTTCACAACACTTCGGGTCATAAAAACCAGGTTTTCCTTTTTTGATACTAGTCGCGCGTTTCGGAAATCTACAGCCGAGAGTTGATTTTAATATTAAAAATAATTCCTATTCGGTAGGTTCCTGTTCATATTTATATTTTGATATTTGATCATAGAGTAAGGGCGGCGTTGCTTATGAAGTTTCTGGTATCTCTCCCTTATAAAATCAATTTTTTAGGCTTATAGAAGACATTTGAATAGGGGCAACAGAATGAACTTTCAATAAAATATGAATCGGCAGCTCTATGCCAGACCCATCGAAGCCCTACATTAAAAATTCTTTCAAAAGTTAAATAAATTAGTTGCTTCCGCCTATGGTCAATCGGTAATGGTAAGAAAACGATTTTATAGCTTTAGCTCTGATACAATTATTAGTATTTTTGAGATTCTTTTCATATCAGCCCAGTTGTCGGTGCGTTCGTTTGCGGTGACTAATTCCATTTTGTTCTCCCCATTGTATCCCCGCTTTGTTCTGATGGATTTGTTACAGTTCTTTTTTGTTTCGTGTTTTGGGTTTCCTTCGATTTTAACGATTTTCTTCCGTTTTTTTATGTTTTAAATTGGTTTAAATATACATTTTGTATGTAAGTGTGTACATGAGACCAACTGGTAAAAGGGAGTCTGCACAAGACGCTGGTAGATCCCAGCCCAGTTGTCTTGAAGACAAAAAGTGTTTGCTCATACCCATCTAACAAGTAGAACAATTTTGTAAGCATTATGATGCTCACAACTTTATTGCTGTTTCGGTCGTTCCTTTAAGCGGCTATGATATATACTGTTGGTCAGCGTTGCCATGTTGATATATTTTTAAGATGGAAAATTTAAGATTTGAGGACGATTCTGCTATTTTAAGTCAAGTTGCAGCAACAAGATGATCCGCATACAGCCACATTTTTTAAATTTAAATGGTATAAAAAAACTCACTTTCTGTTGGTATATTATGGCTTAATCAGAAATAACAAGCCTTCCCAATATTTATAGAGAACGATTTCCTTCGAATGTCTTCTCACTAGCGCATCCAACAACGTGTAGACGATTTCTGGTCCTTCTAACGAATGAAAGAGCCTGGATTACATACGGCGGCCACTTTACACCGCCATATCATATGTTTAATTTTAGATCATAAAAAGTTTGTAACCATGCCTCGGTAGCGCTTACATTAACCAAATGGGCCGATGATCTCATCGTTCAAAAATTTATTTACATGGGGTAAGAGTCTGATTTCGGCCGAAATTTCTTTTCAATTTCCACTTAAAATGTTCGAAACGATTTTTTTCAAGTTACTGAACATCAATGTCTACATAAATTATTATTATAGATTTTTAAATATATTAATGGCTTGTAACGGATTTTCCTTTTGATACTGATATTCGTTTTATTAATGTCACCGGAATGTCCAAAATATAGATGTTTCAGGGTATTTTCCGATTTAGGTGGCCTTTTCCACAAAGATTTTTGGAAGCTATAAATGGTCAATTTGTGAAGCCCGTCAAACGGCAGGAAGTATAAATTGCCTGAAAATCTGATTCACTAATAAATTCCATACCTCTGCGATGTTTTTAACAATGCGTATTTATTTAATTTGTTCGGTAGCTGCGGATGCTGTACTTCGCAATGCTTGTTCAATTTTTATACCCACCTACGCTGGGTGGAGGTATAATCATTTTGTTTGTAACAATCAGAAATACTGAAATACTAAAATACCACAATCGTAAAAAAAAAAAATCTAAGTCCGAGTTTCTGTTGAAACCAGTTGGCACCGCCAGAGCTAAGATGTTGAGGCAAGTTAAATTCGGAAATTGGCAAAATTGGCCTAGTAGAAAACAAAACTATTCTATGCAAGGACTGAACAAACAAAAATGTTACCATTTATTCGTTAGCTAAAAGCAACATACAGTGGTATTGGATATATGCTGAAAAGAACCATCGTGATTCAAATAATTGCTTAAGAAACCGGCGGAATTGTGGGCGTGGTTATAGAAAAATGGTTGAAAATATGCATTTTCACCGGTCTAATTCGCTATATCATATATGATAAGATTGCGTTTTTGACTTACCTACTTATTTGGCCACAGATAATTGGCGGGGCGAAATCGGTCGTTCAGAGAAAAACTTTACCGTACGAAAAATGAATAATGAGCATTTTCAGAATTTGTATATAACTGTATCATTCATTCATAAATTAAAGGATATACATGGTGGTAAGCTCGTTAAGGGACGTGCACGTTGTCATAGAAAGTGCTCCAAATACACATTTTCACTGGAAAAACGGGCAGGGTTGATGCATTATTTATGAGAAGATTACGTGGTGTTTGGATGGTATTTGATAGATCCGGGAATTCGTCGTAATAGCTGTGAGCGTGGTTATTGAAGAAAACCAAAACAAAACACGATTTAGGAATGAAATCGTTGACACGCTCACTTGTTTGACGATTAAGCAACACATCGTATACGTCACTGTGGAACCCTATTCATGGTGGTGGATATACGATTATAAGCTTTTGGCCAAGCTTTTGATTTAAATGAAATTATTTAATTTGGAGTCTTATTTCTATTCATTACATTGAATTATATTTTCCTATGGCGTATTTCTTGCTATACCAGCGGAATGCTGCACGTAGCAAATCTTTGCGATGCCGGTTCTTTGCACATTTTTTTTT
>JAHXMU010000826.1:2396142-2578364 GCA_019455685.1 Philornis downsi
ATTTCATTTCATTTCATTTCATTTCATTTCATTTCATTTCATTTCATTTCATTTCATTTCATTTCATTTCATTTCATTTCATTTCATTTCATTTCATTTCATTTCATTTCATTTCATTTCATTTCATTTCATTTCATTTCATTTCATTCCATTTCATTTCATTTCATTTCATTTCATTTCATTTCATTTCATATCATTTCATTTCATTTCATTTCATTTCATTTCATTTCATTTCATTTCATTTCATTTCATTTCATTTCATTACATTTCGTTTCATTTCATTTCAGTTCGTTTCATTTCATTTAATTTCTTTTCAAAACAAAAAATCTTATTTACGGTCTAACGTCCTTCCAAGAATTCTGAATCCACAATAACGGGATATTCAAAGGAAACACTCAACATTACTTTGACTTTTGATCGATTTTGACATGGTTTTCTCGATTTTCGTCATTTCGAAGCTTGTTGTTTGTTTTGCATATCAAACTTGTAAACTTATGTTTCATCTTCAGTAATAAAGCGTTTTATGAATCCAAAACAGAAATTGACTTTTTTTTTATCGTTTTACATCCACACAATCGTGTAAAATGGTACGAATTGATTCGGGAAACACAAAGTGAAGGTATTTATTCACATTATCGGTGTTAACTTCACTTGAGAACGGTGATGGCCAACTAAAAAAGGTTAATCTTTCACCACACTTTTGAATGCACCAACAAGTCGATCTACCGTAACCCCTATACAACATATACAGCAAATCAGCAAATGAAATTTTATTTGCAACACAAATTTTGAGACAAATTTGTTGTTCGTTATTTTTCCTCCGTTGTAAAAATCGGAAAACAAACTTGAGAATGCAAGTTTTTAAAATTCTTGGAAATTAAGTCAGACGAATCTCTGGCCGCTGTTTCGGATTGGATTCTTGGATTGGATTCTTTGTATTTATTTTACTAAAACTTATTCCTTTCAGTTGGATATGTACAAAAATGAAAAGGTGTGCTGTACCCATAAAAACTGTTTCTCCAATTTTGTGGCACCAAATGGTACGATAATATAGAATGTTAATAGCATTTATCATATTTCTTGCAATAAATATATTTTTGTTTTAAAAATTCATTCTTTCAACTTGAATTTCAATGTGTCATTATTTGACCAGTATTCGTGCAAGTTTCTTCTGTAAATTAGAAAAACAGTGAACATTTCAATCTTAATTACGTTCCAATTAATTTAATTGTCTGTATGACTTCCTTTCGTCCTTATAAAATGAATGATGAATAACTTAGCTCACTTTCTTACTGAATAATAGTAAAATAACTAGAGACATGCAATTGATCAATTAATTAAACTGTTGGTAATCAGTTCATCGGAAGTTCTGATTATTCAGATCTGTGATTAATCAAATAATTTAAATTTTGATTAATCACATTTGAATAATTTTTTCACATATTTGGAAACAACAAGAAAGAGATATCTAGGCAACATCTTTTTATGTGCAAAAAAATGTGGTAACAATTATTAATTAACACGCAATATATAAAAACATAACATTTTTCTTTTTTTGTTCAAGCATTGATTGATTGTTCGACAATCAACATTTTGGTTAACTGGGTTAGCTGATTATTCAATTAATCGCATATTCCTAAATATAACACATTTATGAATAGGTAGCTGAGACATAAAGAGACGTACACAGACCCGCATACTAAAATATGGCAACATTGTGCGAGTATTTATGGCCACATTCTCTGAATAAAACCATTGTTGTCGTTGCTCTGATATAACAGGTCATGGTTTGAAACGCATTTGGTGGGCAACCATGCGAAAGTTGATTTGTATTTGTTGTACAACAATTTAGTACTTCTATTCCATTGTTTGTTATCCGTAACATGGGTGAATGTGAATTTGCGTATTCAAAATACAATAACAAATGATTTGTTGTAACGAAAATCATTTCATATTATTAATATTAACATTTTTGCAAAAAAGGAGAGCGAAATAAAAGAGGAAGATGGCAAAAGAAGAAGGTACCATAAACGCCCACATTCTCATATTGGTTCCATGACTTAAACTTTTCTCATAGGTTTTTTGAGGGAATTTCATTATAATGCAATGCTCAGTTTTGTGGAAACAATTCTCTGATAGTATCCCACAAAGCTCCTGCGCTATCTGCATAAGCATATGTTGCAGATTTTGAAGGATAGATACAATATTATTCAATAATTGTAAAAGAGAATCCAAAAAATGTACTCTGTGTTTATGAATTTAGTTGCTTAAATTTTGCGTCAGCTGTTTTTCAATGTTGCAAAAAAAAAAGGTAAAGCAAAACGCTTACTTACTCCGATTGTGATTAGAATGTATAATTTATCTGACATAAACTGCACGTAGAAAAGAATCCCAAACTTTAATCTTCTGTCCACCTTCCTCACACCAAGCTTTTATATTGTTGCATAGTTGGCTTATGCGTTAACTTATGCGAATACGTTAAGGTCACCCTCTTTTGTATTGTACATCGAATTCATCATCAGAGAATTTCCATGCACTGCATTTTGAGGCCTTTCGTCAATGTTAGCATAAAGTTCATATAGTTAAAATAGTTCATATGACGCTGATACTCCCCCTCAAGGATGATGGTTCCATATGCTTATCTGCACAATTGTCTCTCGAAGAGTCTCACAACTGATTCATCTGCTTGTGTCATTTGAAAGCGCATATTTTTATACTTAAAGGTACATATCATTCAATACGCCAAAAATGTAACTCGAAGAAAAATGAGTTTTAAGCACCGAATATTATTTGAGTAAAAGCGTTCCATTTCTTTTTAAGTCGATTGAGCGATGCCCATCGATTTGACTGGCTAACTAACTGGCTTGTAGTATCTCCCACTGCACCCATCAGGTCAGATAGCATAGGTCTTACATTTTGCAAACCACACTAATCAGAACCGCGGTAATAGATACACACACTCACAGGACATAAAACATTTAGATTTCAGTCATCAGGTTAACATTCCTTAAGCCAAATCGTGTGTGGGAGCTGATGCAAGCACTGCTTTTTGCTACTGTAATTCTTACCTCCTTTTTGGCTCGGTGCCGGGCAATGCATCTTCTTCTTAGATAGCGACTGGAACAGACAGCCTTATCAATTATATGCCGCCCGTATATGCCGAAAATAATTCAAAGCGCTCCGATCTTCTGCGCTTCTCCCCCAATTCATCACACCAAGCTTCGAGAGTATTTCAAAAGCCTGGTCCTTTCAACGGAGTTTCGGTCGCCCTCTTCTGCGCCGTTCAGAGAATTCTTTTTTGGAAACTTTCCGTACCGGAGCATTTGGGTTTATCCGCACAACATGGCCCAGCCAACGCAATCGCTGTATATTAATACGTTTGACCACGTCGATGTCCGCATATGGCTCATACAGCTCATTCTTCATGCGACACCGATACTCTCCGTTAATATATATATTTTCAGGAGTATTTTCCTCTCGAAAACCAGTACTGATTCATCCGTTTGCGTCATAATCCAGAATTCTGCGCCATATGACATGACAGATAGGAGCAACGTCTGGTACAGTGGGATTTTTGTTTGTCGAAAAAGGGCTTTATTATTGAATCGCTTGCTCAGCCCATAAGATCTGTTAGCAAGCAATACTCTCCTCTTTATCTCCATGCTGACATCATTCGTTTTGTTTACAGCGGAACCGAGGTAGATGAATTCTTCCACCACTTCAAAATTATAGTTGTCAACGTTTATACAATATCCCAAACGGGTAGACCCTTTGTTCGTTGAAACCAATAGCTTTGTTTTGTCCTCATTTACCACCAGACCCATTTTCACTGCTTCCTTCTCGATGCTTGAAAAAGTTGCAGTAACATCTTGCAGTTTTCGGCCAATAATGTCTATCTATATCATCTGCATGTGCGAGTAACATATCGCTATTGTTAAAGATGGTAAAAGTCTTGTTAACTGCATCTTTTCTCATAATCATCCTTACCAGTATGTTGAAAAGGTCGCACGATAGACTGTCGCCCTGCCTAAATTATCGTTTGGTGAGAAAAGGTTTGTCTAGATCGTTGCCTATCTTTAGTGAAGACTTCGTGCCAGTCAGTGTCATTCTACAAAGATGTATAAGCTTCGTAGGGATTCCAAACTCGGAAATGGCCTCATACAGTTTTTGCCGTATAGGTCTATCGAAGGCAGCTTTATAATCGACGAAAAGATGGTACGTGTCGATATGTTTCCTTGTACACTGAAATTCAAATCATCGGGCATGTTTTCCGCGAGCCAAACCGTATTTAGGAGCTGATGCAGGCTGTTTATCTCCTCATTGCCAGGGGCGATGGCCTGCCCCTCTGCTGGCAGGCTGTCAGCGCCCGCAGCTTTGTTGTTCTTAAGCCGCAATACTGCTGTTCTGATCTCCGTTTGGCTCGGAGCTGGGCAATTTGTGCCATCATCGAAAATTAGGAGTGATGTCCTCACTTGTGCTGCCATCCGGAACTAAGAGCTCATTAAAATGCTCTCTCCATAGTTGCAGCACATAATGTGTATCTGTGACCAGATTTCCCTCGCTATCCTTACAGGGGGGAGCCCTGTTCCATAACCTGAACTTCTTATCTTTTGGTAGAATTTTCGGGCTTTACCTCTATCCTTGTACTTTTCTTTTTCCTCATTCTCACGCTCCACGCAACCACTTCTTCCACCTAAAGAGTTGATGCGCTTCTCTTCTCTTCTCTTCTCCTTGTAGCGTTTCCTAACTGCACACGTTACAATTGGCAGCAACTTTGCCCTGTATGCAGCATCCTTTTCCTCAGACAACATGCGACATTCTTCGTCGTACCAGGGCCTGCCTGAGCGTGGTTTCACATACCCAAGTATGGTTTTTGCAGCAATTGTAATACACTGTACGTCAGGAACGTCAGGATCAGGGGCGTTTAATTGTAGTAGTTCTGAGAGTTTGGTGGAGTAGGCTGTGGCTATCTCAGGGGTGTGCAGCCTAGCGACGTCGAGCTTCCTTTGTGCCTGGTTACGAACATTTTTCATTCCGCTTAATCTTGTGCGTATCTTAGCTGCAATCAAGTAGTAATCCGAGTCAATATTAGCACGAATCACACACATCTCCATGACACTGGAAGCATGCCTTCCGTCTATTACCACATGATCATTTTGATTCCTCGTGTTATGATCGGCAGATAGCCATATTGCCTTGCGGATGTCTTTCTGCGGGAATCTAATTCCACTTACTACCATATTACTGAAACCGTTTCCAGAGGTGTTACCATGTAGACTGAATTTTCCGGCTGTTGGACCAGGAACATCTTCCCTTCCTATTTTGACATTAAAATCTTCCAGAACAATTTTTATGTCGTGGCCAGGGCAGTGGTCATACTCTTCTTCTAGGCACTTATAAATGTGTAAATCTGTAAAGAGCGCGGACATTCCAGGTACATATTCTTAGATCGTGGTCTTTATAACGTTTGCGGGATCGTCAACATTTAGGGGCGTACGTTTTATTATTTTCTTCTTTAAATTTTAACATGAACGGCTTATCAGGCCACTGCATCCGATCCTAGTGTTGGGGAGAGTTGAGTTGGCTTTCCGTAACAGAAGTTACCTACTGGTCTTAGACGCACCGGTGCTAGCATGCCATTTAGGTTTATCAACTAGTCGCCTTCTCACTTTAGCTACCATCTAACCGATGTCTGATGACATTATCAGGGAATACTTGCCCGAAGGCCGGAAGTCGTGAGCTGCTTCGGAAATTCTGCAGAGGGATCTGGTTACTCCCAAGTGAATAACAATCAGAGCGCCCAATTTTGAACTTTTCCCATTCCCTGCTGGACAATGTATACCGTTGTCAATAATTGGCATGATTTTTTCACGTGTGCCGCCACAAGTGAGTTGTCCCCTTCATTATCGCAGCACACTCTGCATATCTGTCTGTACGCTAACACCATGGATTACAGATTTGTTCACGACACTAGAAGCATAACTTCCACTTGTTACGTGCGCTGCAAATAGCAATTTTGAATGGCTATATCTAGTGAACGATTAGAGATATATAGAAGGTATTTGGTACGGTACAAAAAGAAATATATTCCAATAAAATGAGGACGGTGCTCAGCCCCTTCTTCAGAATTGTATATGACGGCTAATTGGCGGCATGCTACATTAATTCGTCGGTCCACCGTCATTATTTTAAACCGGAGACATATCTAAAGCGGGTATCGTCCGTGTCAAATCCCGCAGGACGTGCCCTCGACTTCTGCCCTCTCCACATTTTACTCGTCTCCGGTCTCGACAATGCACCTCTACGAAAAAGTAAAGAAATACGCAAAAAACGGATAAGAATATTAGCGCAGGTAAGGTTTAAGCAACAAAAGGAGCTTAGCAAGAATGAAAATTCCTGGCGTTGCCCGCTACTCTTTAGCTTTAACCATGTCCGCAGTATACATTTTATATTTTCTATAACTTTCATACTCAACCTAACTTACATTTGTTCGGGTGTAAATTATCTTGTCGGCCACTTGCTTCGAGTTCTCTTTCGGGATGTTTATTCACACGCTTGTGCAGTTCTTTAAGGTACTCCTCCTTTCATCTCAACGCAAACTGATGGTGGAAGACTTTCAATTTTTGCCAACAATTAGTATCAAAAAATATGCCAAGTCTAGTTCAAAAAGATTCGGGTGTGATAGGCCCGATACGCAGCAGGTTATCGCTCATTGAAGATGAGGGATGTGAATTTAAACACGTAGGTGAGCCTTCAAACTCTTCACGCATGCTTCCCAGAAACCACCTATATGAGGAGCTCCTGGCGGTGTAAACTACAATTCGATTAGCTACAGCGAGTAGTACGACATCACCAGTTGCTTATTTTGTGTAAAAACTGCTTATTTTGTTCTAAGAAGAAATGTTAAAAATTCCGCTATAAACAAAACCGCGTGAATGAGAATGTTGATGAAAGATTATAATTTTTTTTTCTTAATAACCTATATCAATCTTGGATTAATTTAAAAAAATTGTGTTTTTATAAAATGTAAATTGAGAATTTTTTTTCATTTCATGAATGTCTGTTCTTTTTTTTCCTTTTTCTTTATTAAATAAACTGAATAAACTGTATTATGGCTGTGTGAACTTAAGTTTCTAGCGTTTCCCTAATGTAAAGTAGACGGCGTGATTTAAATAGAAAGGGCCCCATTAAATTCCATTATTTTAAATCAAAAGGAACATTGGTACGGGAGGATTTTGAGACTTGGATTCTCATCAATATACCTGGAGAATCCTCAGAAATGTTGATTAATAAGTCTCCATTGGTATGAGGTGATCACATTTTAACTAAAATGGGGTTAAATGTTAGATTCAACTAGTATCCTTTTCACTACTTATTTTTTGCTTTTTTTCATGTAATGAGAATTAGTGATTTGGGCAAGACATGAACCCCGCGCCCGACTGCAGTAAGCATTTAAAGGCTCCCCCTGATGATATTAACATCTTAAAATACTATGAAAGTTCTATGCACTTTACTGTGTCAAAATTCTTCTCTGATCGCAATAATCGCTGATTACAATTACGTTCTTTATTATTTCAAATTTTACTTAGATGAAAGTTCAAATAGCACTGCTGACACACATTTAGAACAGAAGGCTTAGAAGAAAAGCTATTGGAGCTAGCCGCGCTTCTTTTGGTACTTCCAGTACAAAATCTCGGATTTGACAAGAACACATTTTCGCCCGTAATATAGTATTGATATGCCCGATTCATACAAAATTTAATTAGTCGTCATATTTTATATCATATTATGGAATTAAGAAAAGGAGTTAGCCCCGCCTCCTCAGGCATCTCTCATAAAAACGATACTAACGCTAATATTTCGATTTTGTCATAATTTTGGCAATACCAAAATATATACGCTTATACCTGCACAGTCTAATTTCGTTATAGACTCTAAAGTTAATTTTTAACGTATAATTTAAAATTAGAACTGTCTCAACCTTCACTTAAGTTGCCTTAATATTTTGTGGAGCACAGCGTAATTGTGCATCATACATTTAAGCTTCAATTGCTTTTGTAATTTCAATATTATGAAGTTTTAACATTTGCCTAAACAAACCCAATTCATGTTAAAACATGAGTTGTCATTCGCAGGGAAAACAATAATGCTGAAAAAGGTACTGAAGGCTCTAATGCCAACCAAGAAATCAACATTTTTGATTTATCTTTAAAATATCGAGAAAATAAAAATCGGTAAATGATTAAAACAAAATCACGAAAATCAAACAAACAGAACAGAACAAATCATGATTTGTCTTTGTTGTTGGTATTTGAAAATAACAATTATTTTATCATTATATTATGTTATATTTAATCATTATTATTAATTTTTGTCATAAAACTCAAAAATAATGTTTATAATTATTATTTATAATAAAATAATTAATATTTTTAATTAATATAATGAAAATCAGTCATTATTTGAGCGGCAGTCAGCTCGACGTTTGTGAGGAACAGTTCAAGTAATCTACAAGTCTTGTAGATTATGTTATGTCACCTTGTGCTCCTTAAGCTATGACGTTAGAAATCGTCGTTAAATTATTGGTCTCATTGAGTGAGACTAAACATATAATACGTGAAAGCTACTGAATCTACTGAAGCTCTCCCATGTCTCATTTAGGAGATGCAAGGAATTTTTTTCTTTTTTTAATTATGTCACCTTATTGAAACCGTCCTAATTTGAATCCGCAATGCTCATTTTTCACATTCAGAGGATGCCGGCGAATAATGGATTTTTGGTAATCACCACCATATGATTGAGGCTATAATGTAATTTGCGACAATTACAAATACTAAACCTAGACCCCCTAAAGTATATGCATTCCTGACCGTCGATCTAAAGGCGTCCATCCATCCGTCCATCGAAACGGAACGATGTTATTTAATAGACTCTGGTAGGAACTATTATAATTTATATACAGGTTGGCGCAATAGAACGTTCATATTGCATCATCTTTTTTTGCGGGGTAGAAAAGGCGCGAGCGTGGGGGCGCCTACATCGTTGGGTTGGCGGGCTCATGGAGTTTTAGTCGCTGTGAATTACTTCGACGGGAAACGTCGCGCATTTTGAGTGGGCGTATTTTGCGTGCGCGCATTTTACGAGAATATTGTGCATATGTACGACTATATTGTGCTGAATATAAACTACGGCGAATTAGTGAAGCTCCGAGTGCTAATTTAATTAAAATATGGGTAAAGCGTTTTGAAGAGACCGGTTCAACATTTAAACCACAAGCAAATGGTCGCCCAAGAACATCTAGGACCGAAGACAATGTTGAGAGAGTTATGGAGTCAGTACGAGAAAATCCACAAATGTCGACTCGCAAGAGATCGTCTGTCTTACAATTATCGCGACGAAGTTTGCAACGAATTTTAACATTGGATCTTAAACTGCATCCATATAAGCTGCAATTAACACAAGAATTGAAAGAGTCTGACTTCATAGCAAGCATTTGCTAATGAAATGCTTAATCGATTTTCCAATTTTGACAATATCCTTTTCTCTGACCAGGCTCATTTCCTTATGAATGGGTTCGTAAACCGTCAAAATTGTCGTTACTGGAACAGTGAAAATCCCAAAATCAAACACCAGAAACCATTGCATAGTCCTAAAGTGACAGTACGGGCAGCAATCTCTGGCAGAGGAAAAATTGGGACCAAAACGTCACGGTTAATACGGATAGCTATGTTGAGATGTTGGACGGATTTTTGGCTCCAGAAATTGAAAGTTCGAGAATAGTGAATTCCAGAACTTGGTTCCAACAAGATGGAGCTACCTGTCACACATCAAATGACTCTATGGCGGTAGTGAAGCAGATGTTTCCTAGCAAACTGATTTCGAAAAGAGGTGATATCCCATGGCCCCCACGTAGTCCAGACTTGACGCCTCTTGACTTTTTTTTTGTGGGGATACCTCAAACATAAAGTCTACAGTAATAATCCAAGAAACATCGTTCAACTCAAGGAGAATATCCGTGGTGAAATGGCAGCCAATATACCAATATTACTGAAGAAAGTTTTCAATAATTTTCGTTTGCGGTTAGAGGAGTGCCGTCGTAGAGAGGGTGATGTTATTTTTAAAAAATAAACTCCATTTATTACTCTACAATGCCATAGCTTTATTTTAACCATACCTTTTGTATTTATTTTTTAATCCATTTTTTAAACATGCACGTTCTATTTCGCCACCCTGTAAATTTTTAAGAGACCCCTCTAACTGTGAGTGACATCAAAAACAGATTTTACACTGCGATAATATGAGCCGTTATAACGTCCATGATACCGTCGGTCGCAAATCCATGTTGTGTTTATATAAGCTTCAGTCTAGCCGGATTTATGACACATGTCCCAATAGCGCACGCTCACTTGTTTTCTCTCAGGTAGAATTTAAGTGGATTAATTGGTGGCCCTTATAAATAAAACATTTTACCTTTTTGTACATTTGATAAAACAAAACCGCACATTTCTTACAAAGGAATTGATTTGAAGATATCTGAAACAGATCCATGTAAATCCTGAATAAAACAATTAGATTAGGAATACGTAATGTTACTTTATACACTGCCTATGCAAACAATTTAAATTTAAGGTCATTAAAAAACACGTTATCTTCAGAACACGTTATCTTCTGCATCAAGACTCCGCATATATGGAAAAGAATGTACTCGTACATGCCTGCTCCTAAACAAGTTATCCTATTAACAGAATGAATACATTTGCTTTGCAATATTTAACATTACTAGACTGGCATAAACGCTCATATGTTTCACAATTTAAGAACAATTCATGCCGGATACACAGCTGTTAACTGGCACTCATTCCTAATTGTTGAATGTCGTATATCAAATCTAGAGAAAGACTCTTATTACGCATTCCAGCAGAAATGTATTTCACTTTGTGAAAGACATATTCTTTTTTATTAGACAAATAACTTAAATACTAAATCATTATCTATGAATGATTGTACATTTATAACTTTTTCTACAATGCGAACGAAAGAGGGTAAAAAGAAGCCAGGAGAAAAACAAAAGTATCAACAAGAGAAATTACAACAATTACACTTCCTCTTTGAAGAAAACTAAATGCAGCAACTTGTACTTTCTTCACATTACGACAACGATGCAATAATAATGATAACTTCAAGATAATTTATCATAAACTGAGCTGAGAAGAATTCATTTGTGTCCGCCTATCTGTCCGTCCTTTTGACTCTATTAGAATCGGCACTCTAATTTGTATCACATCACAATTTCATACACTCACGCACTGGCAACGGCGGTGGTGTTGAAGTACTAAAGGAACCTATACCAACTGCACACTTATTCACTGAGGCAATTATAAGCAATGCAAGAACAATTGAAAAGTTCCCACAGTGTTTGCATAGGTTGCGCCCTCCTTTTTATTATTGTGCTCCTTGGCACTTGTCGTTTCTTCCACTCTTGCGTGTGGTGGAAGGGAAAATGATGATCAAAAACCTGTTGCCATTTTTCGCTTGACTGCCAACGATTGCGGTAAAAAAAAATGCTCGCAATGACCCAAAATATTTACCCGTACTAGCTTCAGCCATACAGAAGTGGTGGCTATAAACTTCAATATTATTTATGAACGTGAACTATTCGGGGGTGAGTTTATTAACCTGCGAACAGGTAGTTGGCGTTGCCCTGACCATTTATCAAATAGTCCTTTACAAATTGTACGAATGTGAAAAGAATTTAAAAAGTCCCACAACGGTCATTAAAAACTTAAATTATCTCAATAATGTTTGCATTATAACAGTTGTGAATAAGGTTGTAATTATGTTAGAAAATAAACGAATGTCTAATGACATCAGTATTATGAATATTCAAATGAGATGAAGGCAGATAAATTGAAGTTGTATATGCAAAGAAAAATAAATGAAATGTTGTAATGAATTTTCTTTTGTAAATTGCAAAACTAATGGTTCCTAAAGAAATTAAAGATACTATGAACAATTCTTTGCAGCCATAAATGGTACATCCCAAAAGTTACTGCTTTATAAGTTTGAAAGCAATGTGGGAATTTACTTACACATGCTGCCAGTATTGTTCAAATATCTCGATAAAATGTTATGAAATTACTACCGACTATGTTAACACATAGATGTACCATCACTTAATGTGAAGGTTGGAACCAGAGGAGGCGTGGTGTATTACTATGTTCTTATAAAAAATGATCTGAGTTGACGCACAATAAAAGAAGCAAAGTTTTGACTTACCGGAGTCTTAAACTTAGAAATGGCAGAGGGACCATTGATTTTTGAAAATCGTCCAGTTTGTACGTGAATTTTGTAATAGGAGAGGTTGGGAGTGTTGGGAGTGTGGAACGCAGTTAATTCTCAACCGTGGATATTCAACAACTGACTTTATTCAATTTATTTAATCATCATCAAACTTATTGTTAACACAAATTTCTTGTTAGTTCGGCTTAAAATATATTTTACAATTTCTTGTTTACTTATGCAAAATGTTGACATTATTACGCAATTTTTCTATATTAAAATTAAACAAGGGCAATTCCTGGAATTGCGACTGATAAATAAATTTGTTTTCTGCACTTAAACGGAAATGAGTTTACTGTTACAATTTTTTATTTTAATTTTATTTTGTGCTTATTATATTTTCCACAAATTCATCAATCGTGTCGTTTTTAATATGTGTGTGTATTTGAGTTTTTATATATAACTCGTGTGGTATCCTAAGAAGCGTGGCTATGCAGCCCGTTTTTATTCGCATTATGTAGAATTAATTTTTATTAAAGGCAAATGTGAACCATAATAGTACGTGATTACTTGATCGATTTTCGCGGAGAATTATCAGCCAATACAATGGGCAAAAATCTACGTCACTCTTAGAACTTAGTTCGCCAAATTCTTCATTCTTTCAGTAGTAATAAAGTAATAAAAAATCAACATTCGGAAAGCAGCGTTTAAATTGCCAGATATATGTTTGATGGATTTTTCAGTCGATTGAGCGAGTTGAGGCTGGCCGGTTGGTGGATATGATAATTGTCACAAATCTTTATAGGACTTTTTAGAACTTGGGACAGCCTAATATTTTCTCAGATCGTAGCTAGGACTGTGAATGGACTATGGGTCACAGTCTGCAGTAATCAAAATTTTTGCCCGTAACATCGTTTTACGTTGTTTCATAATTGGTGGTAAATCTAAGTTGTACACACTTTGGTGTACACACTTTGAACGTTTACCAAAGTGTAACGCCAAACCCATTCTGGTACTTCCCGTACAAATTGACCGATTTTCCGAAATCGTTAATCGGCTGTGATTTATTATTAGTAAGTTATTGTAGCTCTGATTTTTCCATTACATTGCGTTACAATTCTATACAATATCGGAGAAAAATCGGTCAAGTAACCACGCCTCTTCTAATACCTCCCACACAAACGTCCGATTTAATCGCTGTATTCTTACCTTCCTTCTTATCTTCCAATCGGCTATACCAAACCTAAACTTGCATATACGACATAATGAGTTTGGCAATCTAGTTCTGTAACGAAAACGGGTAATTTTACCACGCCCATTCTGGTACCTCCAATACAAATTGGCCGATTTGTCGAAATTTAATTTTCTGTTTATCCCTAATTCGTAGCCTAAAATTATTTAAATTTTCATCGATTATTTTCCACTACAATAATGAATAAAATGTGAAATCGACTTAATGACCACTCCCTCCGGTACCTCCCATATAAGTTACTTTATTTAATTCGTATATTCCTCGATCCGTACCTTATGGCAGCTATTGAGCTAGTGAGGACGATGCGTGTTCGATTCATCCCTATCATTATATATAATTTCAGCTAGCGACGTTGTCTTTTCTTCACTACGACCCGTAAGTAGTCTATTAGTTCACATGTTATCCAATAACAGGAATTGAGTTTATCAGCTATCAATAGCACATTAAATTTCACATCCGATACGCCGATTATGTGGAGCACAAGTTTCTCTAAGCTTAATAAGCGTTTCATATTAGATATGAGTAATTCGTAAACATTGTGCCAGTCTAAGCACGAATTGATGGAGGTATGTCCTAGTTGCCCCTTCACGAAGAAATTGAACCGTTTACCAAAAATTGTATCGTTCTCTTTCTAATTAATAGGCTATAGGAAAGTAAATTTTATTGTTTATTGCATGAAGTAATACTTGGCAGAAGTTAAAGAGAAACATATCAACTGACTGCCATAAAAATCATCAATACAGCTCGCATATTCGTAGGTACATGAAATTTATTCATTTGCATTGTATTCTATCCAATTTTATGTAAGTTATGCGCTTAGCAAACATAGATGTGACAATAAAAGAGGACTGCTTTGTGGTACCTCCCATATTTAAATACTTAAAAAATTTACCTCAATTTTTCCCGAGCTTATGGTTTTTTAATATGCTCACAGGTTTTCTTGACCAAATGTCTAACTTACAACTTACTATGAAAGATAACATTCCTCACTGCTCGACATTAACTTCACAAACAGTTCAACTGTTGTGCACCATCACAAATCAAAACCAGAAAAGGAAAATAGGGAATGTACTGAAGATTACGGCTGTATACGGCATAAAGTCGATTTAATTTGATTTAATATAATATTCAAAATATATTCTGATTTTATAAAAAAAAACGGATACGCACCCATTGAGATGATTGCATGTACTTAGCTTCAGTATATTTGGCATCGTTATACTCGAAACCACTTCACTCATCACAAATACAAATTTTGAATTTCGTATCTGTGGCAAAGATTGGTTTCATACCTAATTCCCCATTTAAGTTTTTTTAATTTAATAAATTTGTCGGTTCACCACAATTCAGTGTTTTTTTTTCAGTTGAATGTTTCTGTACACCCGGATTGGTAATGGAATCGTTTTCAAAGTGTTTTCCATTCGATCCCATTACGTTGAGCGGTGTAGCTCAGTGCTGCCTTGCATCTGATGTTTGTACTTTAAGTTCGAGTTAACAAATGTTGTTGGAGTTGTTGTTGCAGTTGAAGCACACTCGTCGGATTGGCATTTGAACTGAAATGAAATCCATTAGTTTTTGTTGCATTTTTAATTTGAAATGTAAATTTTGTAAACATTCTTTCCTGTAAACCACAACATTTTTTCGACAGTTTTCATTTGATATCCTCCTTAGTGCTGTTTACATTGTTGTTGTTGATGTTAATACAAAAAAAGTTTTGTAATTGATTTTAGTTTTCTGTGCAGCAACGACTGTAGACTTTTTTACGAATACTCATTTAACTCTCTAATGTAAATCTGTAAATACATTCGATGAGATGTAAAAATGCGACAGAAATTTGTTTTCAGGCACTACAAACCCATTATATTTTGGACAGTGGTAAAATTGTTTGTCTACAAGACTGCATTGCATACATTAAGTTTATAACCTCTGTTTGTGTACTTTTAACATGTCAGTGCATATTACAAGCCCAAATTGATGTTAATCGAAAGTATTTTCATTACATTTCCTTCTGTTTAAGGGGAAAAGGTTTTTCACGAGTGTAAGTTTACTAAATACTGATTTTATTGAAGTTTAAGCTCATTGATATTACAAGAAGAGAAGACTGCATGAAGAAACTGTTTTTTTAACAAATCCCCACCCTAAACCATTTTGCCGAAAATTGTCTGGCTTGTACTGACATTTTATTGATTTAAAGATATTTATTACGTTAGGCATCTTCTGACAGATTGAATTGAATACTTTCAACCGAATCAAAGAAGGAGTCTTTTGATGAAATGTATCATATTTAACTATCTTGCTAGATATGTCAAGAATCAATTTTTATGAAATTCCTTAAAAATTAGAACATGAACAATTTTTCCTCTGAAATTGCTAAGCTGTGGACTTAGTAACTTGGGTTGTAAAGCTTATCAAAATGTGAGGAAAGCCAACTAAGTAAGCACAACAATTCTGGTATCCCCCATACTGATTTTCTAAATTTAAGTTATATTTCACATTCATTCATCATAATTGATTTAATTTTTCATTAATTTTTTAATTCTAGGAGTAAAAATGCACATTGCTCTCACGCCACATAGCGTACGGCGGAATTGAGAAAATCTAAAGGAAAGGTATGGAGGTTGATATGCTATGATGTAGGCGGTCATGCATAGGTCCGAAGCAATTATGTTCTAATAATAATGCCCCGATTACTCTAATTGTGCAGCGACTCCTTGTTGGGAAATAATGTAGTCAAGATCATATGTTTTAGGATGAGGTAGCATATAGACCGCTATCAAGGCTTCATCCACAATTTACAAATTCAACTAGCCCACAAACCACACAAAACCGTTGATTTATCTACACGTAACGGCAGCTTTTGAAGCTCATCGGTTTACCTTTCAGTTCAAATTACGGCAATTTGACAATTTGAAGCTTCCTAAGAGCGCCGAATCGAAAGGCCGGACGCTTTTAAAAGTTTCTGGATACAGCGAATCAAGTATTATCCAGTAATGAAAACCAATACTGAAATTTCAACCAGGTAAAACAGTTCACGCGTACCTTCATCAAAAGTCCTCACGTATTGGTGCGAAAACTTGCGAGGTACCATAATACCTCGCTTCCTTCAAACATTGTTCTGAATTAACGCACCATAAAAGAGGCAAAATTATAACTTAATATATAATAATAAATCGGCGAATTTGCACGCACGAATCTTTACATTTCGGCATATCTTAATTGTTTCTCACATTCTTGTTCAGAACTGCAACTGGAGGAGATAACCGCAACTAAACTAGAATGTGAAACAAATACGGTATGCAAAAATGTAAAAGACTTTTATAATATACTAGCCGACCCGGCAAACGTTGCTTTGCCTTTAAATTTTATTTTTATTGGAAATGTTTCATTAGCAGGAGCAGAAATAATTGCTTTTTAATTTGTGGTTTGTATAGGAGGTACCACTCCCCATTGTCCAATCCCGCCCATATTTGCAGCAGCACTTAAGATATTCAAATACCGTAAACAGGAGCAGAAATACTGGATATTTAATTTATGGTTTGTATGGGAGGTACCACGCCTCATTGTCCAATCCCGCCCATATTTGCAGTAGCACTTAAGATATGTACACCAAACCTACGCACCAAATTCTGTTCAAATACCGTAAGCAGGAGCAGAAATAATTGATTTTTAATTTTTTGCTTGTATGGGAGGTACCACGCCCCTTTGTCCAATTGGACCGAATTGTAAATCTAAACCATCCCGGGCACTACCCAGATGCATATACAAAAATTTATGCAAAGCGGTCCATCGGTTCTGGAGTTTTAAGCATCGGAACAAACCACGATTCATTTTTATATATATAGATTAATTTCACTTTACTTTACAAAATATATTTTCGTCGCATCATTCGGAATATCTACATATAGTATCCATAAATTTGCCTATCCAATCGATTGATGTTATCTTTCCTAATTCATGGGCTATCAGGCATGATTGAGTGGAAACACCAATGCAAATGCTCCAAATATTAATAAAGGTTTTCAGTTCTCCAAAAAAAAAAAAGAAAAAAAAAATCATAAAATCACAAATCTAAATTCGTGGGGGGAGCAGTATTTTTCATGGTTTTTTGCTATGGTTTTTAAGGATTGCGTACATAAAAGTAACAACAGTAGGAATGAAAGAAAATATTCACGGCCAAAAATGTAATATCCAAAAGGGAGCATTTAAAATACTAAATACATTTTGACGAAATGTGTTCCGTGATTTTGTAAGTCGATCGAGTAATGTCTGTCTCTCTAACTGGCTGGAAGACACGATAACACTCACAAGTCTTTACTAAACATTTCAAAATTAGGCATAGCCTAATATTCCATCCACATTATAGACGGGCACTGTAAATGGGCTATATCATTCCATCCATTCTGCTACCTCAGAAAGAGTTTTTCCCCTATAACTCAACATTCTTAGATTGAAGTAGCTTAAATTAATTAATTTAGCCGACCCGGCAAACGTTGCTTTGCCTTCAAATTTTAGCAGGAGCAGAAATAATTGCTTTTTAATTTGTGGTTTGTATAGGAGGTACCACTCCCCATTGTCCAATCCCGCCCATATTTGCAGTAGCACTTAAGATATGTACACCAAACCGATGTACCAAATTTGGTTCAAATACCGTAAACAGGAGCAGAAATATTGGATATTTAATTTATGGTTTATATGGGAGGTACCACTCCCCATTGTCAAATCCCGCCCATATTTGCAGCAGCACTTAAGATATGTACACCAAACCGATTTACCAAATTTTGTTCAAATACCGTAAGCAGGAGCAGAAATAATTGTTTTTTAATTTGTGGTTTGTACAGGAGGTACCACGCCCCATTGTCCAATCCCGCCCATATTTGCAGCAGCACTTAAGATATGTACACCAAACCGATGTACTAAATTTTGTTCAAATACCGTAAACAGGAGCAGAAATATTGGATATTTAATTTATGGTTTGTATGGGAGGTACCACGCCCCATTGTCCAATCCCGCCCATATTTGCAGCAACACTTAAGATATGTAAACCAAACCGATGTACCAAATTTGGTTCAAATACCGTAAATAAGAGCAGAACTATTGGATATTTAATTTATGGTTTATATGGGAGGTACCACTCCCCATTGTCCAATCCCGCCCATATTTGCAGCAGCACTTAAGATATGTACACCAAACCTACGCACCAAATTTTGTTCAAATACCGTAAGCAGGAGCAGAAATAATTGATTTTTAATTTTTTGTTTGTATGGGAGGTACCACGCCCCTTTGTCCAATTGGACCGAATTATAAATCTAAACCATCCCGGGCACCACCCAGATGCATATACAAAAATTTATGCAAAGCGGTCCAGCCGTTCTGGAGTTTTAAGCATAGGAACAAACCACGATTCATTTTTATATATATAGATAATAATATTTTAGGGTTTAAGGTAATTTAACGCTGTTGGAATATTTTCGTTAGGATCCGTAAATATTTACTTAGGCATAGATGTAAACAAGGCCCAACCATATTGTTAAGATTTCTAATTTCCATCACGTTTTCTTCAATGTGTTACGCTTTTCCTCGCATCAAATGATATGATACTGTATACAAAAAGTAAGACCAATGTTCATTTTAAGGGTAGCGAGGGTAGCGAATATCCGAAAAACTTTCTTTTCTAAATTGGTATCACTTTGGCAAATGTCTGTGCCTAATTTCATATCACAATTATTATTAATGTTTGAGGTACGTTTGGTTTTATACGACACAAAAAGTATTTTCAGCGATATTTGCAATGCTTTTATTGACCGCTGGTTTTATTGACCGACCATGGCGCAATGGCTAGTACAAACGACTACTATTCGAATGATCGCGGGTTCAATCCCGCATACAGCCATCTATTAGCATTTTAGCGGCGATCAAGTAATTGGCGAGTCTTGTACATGTTTCTCAAGCTGAGACATTCGGAATCGTTGTTAAACTGTGGGTTAAGTGAGCCTAAAAATGAAATGCGTCTAAGCTCACTGAATGTAAGAAGCTCTCCTATACCGCATTCGTGGGAATTTTTTTTTTTTTGTTTTTTTTTGTTTTTGATTTTATTAAGTACATTTTATCTGTATTGCAGACTTCTCCTAACAGACTTTGTTGGAAATAAATGTTTTCGATTGGCGCAAACGGCACAAAGAAGGATGAGAAGTAGATGAAGATGAAAAGCGCCCCGACGACCGTCAATGTCCGTTAACTATTAGGAACCTTGTTGATAACGTTGGCATCTGAAATGTATCAGTAACTTAATTTTAACAGGTATTTTGTTCTTTTTTTCTTCTGCTACGCATTGGGTCTGCGTGTGTTTTTAACCAAAATTCCAATTAATGTCGCTCATATTCGACTGATATGTCAAACTGTTGCTTAGGAAATATTCGACACGCGTTCTAAAAGACATATCGGAAGATGATAATTTGTCATGCCTCGGCATTTGGATACAACTTAAGCATAAGTGTATTATGTCAATAAAAACTTTTTAAAAACGGGCTTTTCTTTTTGGACATAATGGGGTTATAAACAAAATATTTCATTGGATAGTTGATGTTATTATTCATATTATTCTTTGACTAAGACTGGGTAAAGCACTACAGATTATAATAAATGTTAAATGTTTATAGGAAGACAACATCTGCGACTCATTCAGTTTTCTGACTATGAGTTTTTAGATCGTCCATGGCACTATAGAATGCGAGTGCCACAAATATAGAAGTTGGTCCAGTTGGAAAAACTTGCCAATACAAAGGCAAAACCACGTCTGGAATAAATCGATATTTTTTTAAACTTTTTACCTTTCTTTTTTAATCGAAATCAACATACATCAGGAATTTACTGATATGAGTAGTCACTAATCCAGAGGGCATGACTGTCGAAAAATACTAAAAACATATTTTAGTGGATACTTCATTGGGAAAATAACCTAAATCAAAGTATTTTTGGTAAGAGTATAGTATTTTAGGCATGTCCATTTATTTAATAATAGATTGGTACGATACCGTGTACCGCAATCTAAGCTGGAGCTTTGTGCCGTCTCAAGTTTTGGTCTGCTCCTGTTCACTTGTTAAAAAACTTTGTATGAATTTATCTCTTAAAATAACTCAAACATCGTATGGATGGGCAATCAGCCGATTTATATTCCAGAAAATTGAAAAACGATAACAACAATTTTATACATCTCAAAATTTTTCGCATTAAAGAATATTTTTCTTTTGAACTTCAACATTTCTCAAAATGACTTGTGATATTAATTGCGACAAGTGCTAATTTTGTTTACAACATATGTAGTACAGAAATGCTCCAATTTATCATAATCATAATTAATAGGACTATCTATAAATTGTTATCGGCAATTAACCAATTCCTTGTTTGAAAATTGTAACCAATTCCCGTTAGTAGCATACGGGGAGATCACATTCCATACGTTGCCAAACAATGAAATACACGAGGCGCTTAATTAAGACAGAAGTTCAAAAATATTAATGCGTTTTTAATGAATTCGGCGAATTTCTTTAGTTTATGCCTAACACAGATAGTAAATTACAATTCCATTTAACCCCTTGATCGTTGGTAATGTCTTATCATCTCGATTACCAGTAGTTAACAATTTTCTTTAATATTGCTTTTTCTTCCATAGAGGGAAGCAATACCAGACGAAAATAAAAGAACATCATTCCATCCGACCGTTTACGAAGTCTATCGATTCCTTCTGCGTTAATTAAAACAGGATGGTCCATCTATTTGAATGCATCTAAGTTTCATTTATCCTCCTCTTTGTCTTTGATTCTGTACCTTAAAAATGACCACATTTGGTGCAAGTTATCGACCGGCCTGTCACATTTATTAATTGAAAGTATCGTCATCTCAAAATACGGTATCTTGCAGAATGGAAAAGTTGCAGTGCACAGTGTTAAAATATAATGATGGAATGGAATATTACGAGTAGTACGAATGGAAGATGCCATAATACTCGATTAAGTGCAGTCTATGCCAGCATAGGCAGACATTTTATGGGCGTAGGACGACTCGAGTTTACATTTACGCATTCGTTACTTAACTGCAATGTAGGGTTTGCATGTTGCTTATATAACAAATCCTGTGGATGAACACTTTCGAAAAAGGTTTATAAAAATGTCTGTTAACATATTTCGCTATAAGAAAAGACAGTGGAAATGGAAATGAAATTAAAAATGGACGTTCACGTCTACAGTGAATCACCTTTGCACGCTGATGATGTATATAACCGGGTCGTATCTAGGGTATGGCCACAAGGATTGTGACTGTGGATTGTTTTTGTTACGTCCTCTGAGGCGACTAAAATTAAACAAAAAAAAAAAAAACAATTAATTTTTACGAAATGTGTTCAAAAAATAGTTTTCAAATTTCGCGGGCTACGTGCATTTGACTTTCGATTATTATTTTTTTTTTATGTTGGTACACTCGTCTCGAAGATATGTTGACGGTTTTATCCATATAACATATTATATGTAGTTTGTGAGAGGCATAAATATGACAAGCGTGGGGTCAAACGAGTTGCATCAAATTTTGTGCAAAAAATGGAATTAAGTGCTCAAAAACACTAGAAATGTTGACATTGGCATACGGTGAGAGTACTCTGAGTCAAAAAAATGTTTACAAGTGGTACAAGCTCTTCACAGAAGGTTGAGAAGATGTGAATGACGACGCTCGTTTCGGACGCCCCAACACGTCAAGAACCGATAAAAATGTTGAGAAAGTGAAGAAACTTGTTGTGGAGAGTCGTCGAATCACAATTAGAGAAGTTGCTGAGGATGTCGGCATATCGGTTGGCTCATGCCATGCAATCTTTTCGGAAATTTTGCGCATTTTGACCAAAAACAACGTCGCATGAGCATCGCTCCGGAATTGTTGAATGACGTCAACGATGATCCAGATTTGCTTAAAAGGATCATAACTGGTGACGAATCATATATCGTTATGCCCTCGAAACTAAAACCCAGCCGTCCCAATGGAAGAGTCCAGGAGAGTAAAAACCAAAAAAAGTACGCCAAGTTCGATCAAATGTCAAGGTTTTCTCACTATTTTCTTTGATTACCATGGCGTAATGCATCAAGAGTTCTTACCACTAGGTGGTACGGTAAATAAGAAGTATTACCTTGCAGTTATGCGCCGTTTGCGTGAAGCAATACGAAAAACGCTCGGAATTGCGGAAAAAAATTCATGGCTTTTGCATCATGTTTACTCATCTTTGCTTATGAGAAGTTATTTATAAAAAAAAATATTAATCGAAAGTCGAATGTACGTAGCCCGTGAAATTTGAGAATTTGCCTTATTTTTTTTAACACACCTCGTGCGTTATAACGTTTTTAATGGCTCTTACAAATACCGAGATATCTACGAGATATCTACCACTGGAATCAATGAAAGGGAACTGAGGATACCTTTCAAATCCTTTTGTTCTTCCGAAAACTGGAAGCGATATGATAAAATTTACGACTCTTACGAATTTATTAAATTGCCCCAACATCCGAAGTTATATTAAACGTTACGAAATATTATATTTTATCAATTGTACCAAATTAATGGTGCAATCGGTTTTCGTCAAGTCCGTCATTTTGTATGGAAGGTACCAGCAAGCCATGACGACTTTGCCCAAACCACATTTGGGGAAACATTATAATCGGTATAGATTTAGCATAGTCATCGTGTCCACAAAATGTTTTGCCAACCAGTTAGTAGATAGACAAATAGATATGGGCCAACCATCTTACAAAGAAGTTTCATAGGGTCCAACTCGGCTCCTTAAATTTTTCATATCTTTTATATCTTTTCATATCAAATACTACCATATCTATGAGTGAGGGTCTAAACACAAATTTTGCTAACTTTACTAAATTCATATTTTAAAGACTAAAAAAGCTCATTTGGTAATATTAATATTAAGTTTTACCAAGACATATCTTCAACATGAACCAATACAATACTAAATTTTCGTGCGGTATAATAAAACTCAGAACAGAAATTTCAGTCAGGGGAACTTACACAAATCTTCACCCAACGTTCTTCTCCGTTGCCGAAAGGGTTGTGGTGATTTGTTCATTTTTCATCAAATCTCTGAGTTAACGCATAGTAAACGAAGAAAATCGTTTAACTTCAGTATTTCAGTTCGTCTTCCGATCACATATTGTAGAGGAACCATTGATTTTTTTCTGAATCGGTCAGTTTGTATGGGAAAAGTAGTAGTAGAAAAGTAAACAAATATCTAATGCGTGTTTTTTGGAAGACATAGAAAGGTACATGATTTATAAAGACATAAACATGAAAATATATGAATTAAACTAGATAATTTGAACTAGATCCAGACCTGATCGAGTTTTTTCAAATTTACCAAACATTATATAGCAGTAACAGAGGCTTAAATGCAGACTACTGCAGTCTATCAATTAGAAGCTATAGGAGAAAGATTATATTTTGAAAAATCTGCTAACTTGTATGGGAAGTAAGAAGGGGCGTGACAAATCAAATTTGTGTCCCTTAACAACGTCTAATTCTGCTAAATTTAGAACACTCAAATGAAAGATAAGAGCTTAAGAATGTAAGATAAAATTGATGTGGGAGACAATGTTATGGTTACTCGGTCTATTATTCCCAACTTTAGCGAGACACTTAAAGTAATTCTAATTTACAAAATTTGTCAGATACCATTCTCACATCTGAACAATTGGTGTGTGCTAAGTTTGAATGAATTTTGTGCAGCTAAATGAAAGATATGAACCTAAGAATATGTTGGTTAAATTGAACATTCGTGCTGGATTTGTTTAGGATTTCCTGAAGTGTTAAAATATTGAAAATAATAAATTCTAATTAAGCTTATTCAACTAATAATAGATATTCACCAAAGCGTCGAGGAAATATCAAACTTAGCTCAGCTTCATGTAGCATACCATATACCTACACATCGATCTGTTTTTTTGAGTCTTTTGAGGATCTAAGGCAGATTATTACGCCAACTATAAATTTATCTGGTCTACAGTACGAATGAAGTCCAATTAGTTCAAGTATAATTTAGTTTAGGCTTTCATACATCATTGTCGACGAAAGCTTATGAGTAGCGGCCGAAAGGCTGATACCGCCAATATCGGTACACATACTTGTATCATCTCACCTTCCGCTGAGCTGTGCTTGGGGGTTGATATACACTGTCAACCCGTCCCTCCTGTCTTGCTGTCATTTAGCCCTGGTTCCACCATTCTGGCCTCGTTTCAGCTCGACGATGAGTAATCATTGGCATCGTCGATAATTGCATGATTTTCTCATTTCAGCATCCGGAGGACTAATTAAGAAATTTTGTTGGAATAGGCTGTGACATGCATTTTCATTATGCTTGGCTAGATAAGTTGTTTGACGTAACCTAGCTGCATCTACGTTAGCAGCACGGATCACATACACCTCTATAACACTAGGAACTTATCTTTCCCATATTACCACGTGATCAATCTGGTTTCTCTTGTTGTGATCAGGGAAAAGCCGGTAATTTGGACATTGTGACCCATAGAAGAAAAAAAAAATCATGTCATCATCATCGGGAGAGGAGAATTAAAGAAAAAGAAACCCGAAGCAAAACGGGGGGAACAAGGAAATATATGTTGGTTTTACGCCAAATATCGATCCAATCTCTTCCTCCACCTCTGTAGTGTACTGTACTGCAAGTTTTCTCAACCACCCCTTTACATCCTTTTCAAATGATAACGTATTTAATTTCCTTTCCTCCACAATATAAAAACGAATTTGATGTTAAGTAATTAACTACAATGAAATTTGATTAAATTTCAATCAATTGAAAAATTAATTAGATTTTCCATGTTTCTAAACAACATTCATGGTTTCATCCTACCAATTGGTTGTTCCTCCTACGAAGCTAGATTCTATAGGATTTTATACATTTATTTGGCGCTTGTTGGAGATTGAATGAAGACTTCGCAGGATTACATGGCTCCTAAGGTTTGTCGTCTGTCAAAAGTCCACTGTGTGAGCAACGTCCCAGTTTATTGTCCACATATATGTTATTTTTCATTTATTTCACTGGTTTTCATTTTCCATGAAAGACCAGCTACCGAAAATTAACTCAGGCAATAAAACACTGCAAATTTGGCGACGAACGCTTAGCCTGAGGTCAATCCTAAGTCAAACGCACGCTTTGTCTCCAAAAAAACGGAAAGCAGTAATTTCTACTTCACCATTGTAATTTTTCACAAAAGCTATCACGCCAATATTAAAATTCACTTGTTTCTCGTCCGTCCAGTCGGCGGTTAAGACCCGGGTTACGCTTTCAAAAAACCTTGAGGATATTTAACATCCAAGGCTTGGTGATAGCTGTTTGCGATTCCAAAATTGGATCGGTGGAACTGGCTCTGGTTATGTTGATGCAGCTGTTGTTGTTTATTTAACTCCCGTAAAGCTTGTATTAGTATTAGTTTATAACGAACTTCGCAATAAAAAAACTAAACCGAACCATGAGGATATTACCTTTCAACTTAAAAATGTGAAACAGACATTAACTGGTACTAGCACTGATTTTTTTAGAGATCTCAAAAGAGAAAACGCGGAAGTCGGTCTTCTTTATCTAATGTTCCCCAGTTTTTCCTAACCTTATTTTATTTCTCTTGCCTTCCATTAAAATTACAACAAGCGCATTGCGTTGAATTTTGTTATTTTTGTTCGCCTGATTTCTTCTCAACTGCATCTACGACAGTGTCACATTTAACCAATTTCAATGTTATTTCCAAAAAAGAATGTTCGTTTAAAAAAATTGCAATGTTGTTGCAATGTAAAAGGTATTTTCGGATTGTTATATGAAGGAAATCTACATTACAGATTTATACATTAAAATCTCCCTCAATAATTTGAATATCATGATCAAGGCAGAAGTTGTCGTCTGCTGTGTAAGTAATATGATTTTTTTTTCTAAGATCAGTGGCTTTAGTTTATAACACTTAGCGGAAAAGAAGGTTTAAGAAAAGTTGATTTTTGTGACAAGTGTTACCCACTTTCTGAAAATGAGGCCACTCATATAAATAATACACAAAAAGTGCGAAATTATGAGTTTTCAATCAGTAAATGAATATAGAAAAACACATCGCTGACCGGATAAAATTATCTTTTTTTCAACTAATTTCTTATTCGCTTAATAAATTTTGGGATAAAATTATTATTTATTTTCAACTAATTTTTTATTCGCTTAATAAATTTTAGAATGTGAGCGATTCAAAGACTGGTTGAATATTGGTGTTCTAATACATTAGCCGATTTTAAACTTATATTGTTCTATTTATATAAATTACTAGCTGACCCGGCAAACGTTGTTTTGCCTTCAAAATGTTAATGTGGTAACAAAAATTAATTGCAAAAATCTCATCTCCAACGCCATCTATCACTTCAAATAAAACCTTTTAAATCTTCCGGAATACTCTACCAATAATTTAAGACCAAAATGAGCCAAATCGGTCCAACCGTTCTCGAGCTTTAGCGAGACTAACGCACAGCAATTGATTTATATATATATATATATAAATTATATTTTGGTCTAGTCCTGGGAGTAACTTCATCATATTTAGTCAACAGAACTGTAGACCGATACTACTTTTGGATCGGCGCAACAACTTCTTCACTTATGGATATTATAAAGAGGGTATCGAATCTGCCTACGTGATATTTGCTACTCTGTTAAAGCACATACTTCTTCATATAAGCTTTTTTCACTTTCAGCAGCTGGCGTTTTATTTAAACGATGATATGTTAATTTGTGCTTCGCACTAAGCAAAATCGTGCAACCGCGCTTCACAATTAATCACTATAGATTTATGATCACCTTTTTCGGCTTACAGACCAATGTACTTTCCCAAAAAGGTTAAGCCAATACCATTCTTAAGCGTTTATGCTGTTATGTGGATTCAGTGTCAAGACTAAAGATTGCACCAATGATGCCCATGTTCATAATGACGATGATGGCAATGACAACACTAATTGCAGCGATATTCGTACGAGGCCCAACCAGTACAAGACTTATGCGCATATTTGAGAAGAAGTCTTTTTCAGCCAGACATTAATTTCAAGTGACTGCGTCGTACTACAGACCAAAAGATTAAAGTAGCACTGGTGAAATGTGGAAAACACCGATGGCGGCGGCCATGCATTGTAGCCCACAAGAATGCGGGATTTGGGGTACGACTTATTAACTCTTGTTTGAAATATCACCACGTATGGGCAAGGCATCCACGTTGCATGGATGGGAGCAGAGTCCTGTTTAGATAATACCACTACACTTCATTTGAGTGTGCGCTTGCCAGGGAATGCGACTTAACGGACTTTTTCATGTCTCGGGTAAACCGGGCATAACATTTTTGAATTTCCCGTCAAATCGAAAATTCCTAGAAGAAAAATAATTAAATTTATTTTGACATATTAAATTACAATTTTAATTCTGCATTGTATTTATTGACATTCAGCAGAAAAAATAATCAAAATAATAACTAATGTAGAAAACTTGTAAATTTCTAAACAAAAAATGCAAGCTTACTAAATACAATTTAGAATATGTACATGGAATAATCACAAAGTTTGTTTAACTTATTAATCGCACATCCCTATAGGTACAATTTACAAATATCCGAAATATTAGGGAATTGACAAGATGCTCTAAAGTGATTTTGCTTACAACGTAATCAAATGTTTAGGTTGTTTCTCCATGGTTGTGTTTTTGTAGATTTTTATGCAAACAAAACTATTTGGTCAAAAAAGCACTGTTTTTAAGATGCTACATGAATACCTGAATACTTTAAACTAAATACATCTTTCTACACGAAGCAACTAGAAACTCCAATGAAGTGCTGGACGGTATTATGTTTGAGCTAAAGAATTAGAGAAACTTACAGTAGAGTATTTAATCAATTCTAAATTGCACTGGACCTAAATTTAATCACCGGCTGACAGTTTTTCCCGGTTCTACAAAAAACGAAGGTAACGAAGTTTATTAAGATGCAACGGAGGAGTTAAAGTGAAACAACTAGAAACTAGAGAAGATTGTCCCGGTTTTTTCGATAGTCGAGCTTTCTTAGAACAAAATTGATTTTTGGTTAGAGGCCTGAGAAATATAATTCAATATAATAACAGTAAAAGGTTATTGCAAAATATAACACTTAAAAATTAAAGGGAACTCACCATGCGGTTTCAAGCGACACTTGCAAATGATAAAACATTATAATCACCAGTATAGAAATTTCAAATTCCATTTGCGTTGATGTAAAAGTGCGCAGAAAGGCACAAGATTCACTAGATTCTTATCAGAAAATTATGATAAATTAAATCATAACAAAGAAATAAAAATTGTAACTTACTGAACTTAATTATTATAACTTGTAATTATTGTAATTAAGTTACAGAACTGAGTCTGGTTAAGGCGCAATGCTTATTAAGTTATACAGAATTTAGTAAAAAGAATGAGAGATATGAACGTAGGAAAATATTGGTTAAATTATGTAATTTGTATGGGAGTAATCAAAAAGGGTAGGGTCTTCCGTTCGATCTTCTATATTTAGTGTATATTTTACAATTGAATTCAACCAACAACAGTTTAAGAACCTGCAGACAACGATTTAGTATTTACGGGAAAAATTAAATTTCGATAAACCAGTCAATTTGTGTGGGAGTGTGAGAGTCAATGCAGTCCATTTGTATTCTGAAAAATTAGACTATTCATCTTATAATGTGCGGCAAATGTAATGTATGAGTAACTGTTTGAAAAATATGGAGATAAGAATGTATATTTATATAGGAGATACCAAAAAGGGAGTGATTACTCAGCCAATTTTTTCAAGTTTTATGAGGCAGTATAAATCGTTGAAATTACTTAAAATCTAGATAGTTCCAGCCCTCAAATTATGAATAAAGATGAACAGTTTTAATTTCTGAAAATCAGCCAGTTTACACAAGAGCTACCAGAAGGAGCATGACAATGGAGTTTCATAAGAATACTCATATATGGGTTAAATCATATGGGAAATTCATATGGCAAATTCAATAACTAGACACTTTTATCGAAGTCTTGCACTAGGCAAAAACATAAACTGCTACTACCAACCGCTTAAGAGTTGCAAGTTAAAACCTGAACCTGCATTTTCTGACAATCCCAGCTGCGCCAAGTTTTACGTGTTTCATAAAGATTTACTTCACCCAGATAGCCGGACGTCACTCAATCGACTTAAAAAGTCATTAAACACATTTGTCAGAATACATTTTGTACTTTAGATGCTTCTTTCTAGCTTTTGCATTTTTGCCATATTAAATAATATGCTTCCAAGTGAATGTATAAAAACGTTATTTTTTCAATGGAACGATGCCAGTCCAAATGAGGTCCGCCATTCAGCCACCAATTGAAAGATGTCATGTCATTGTTCATCGAAAGTTCTTCAAGTAAAACAAACAATTACTTGATATCTTACAAGCAACTTGTTTTGTAAAATTTAGTCATTTAGCTATTCCTGTTGGAACAATTAAACAATTATGTGGAAGTTCATCAAAAATTGCTTCGCAGTAAAATTTAGATTTTGAGATACTATTCTTTTCTGTCTCCAATCAAAACATCTATTTATTTATGTTAATTTATTTTATTTTTTCTTTTTTTTTCAAAAAAACTAAATCTCCGAAAAATCGTGGATATGTTTTAAAAAAAGTAAACAAATAGATTAACTAGGAATTTGATGCCAAAACACACTTACTTAGCGGATAAAGGCGACTGAATATGAATGTGAGAATCTGATCGATTTTGCAACTAAAAGCATCAAATCATACATGCCAAACCAGTATTATGTAGGGCAAACCTGACATATAATGTTGATGATTTAAACTGATGATCACATATATTTAGTTTTGTGCAGTAAATTCGTATTTCGAAGCTCCCAAAAATACTCGGTGTGCCAAACGAAATCCTTAGGAAAATGAGAAAACGAAAATCCGAGGTTGCTGCCCCTAACACCTGTATAGGAACATGCACGCATGTTTCGTGTTCCTTGCATTGTGTACACGGTTTGCTAGCATTGCAAGTCCCGTTACATGACCCCATATTCGATCACACAATATTTGAATGGGTTTATATCTCCCAACTCCAAAGACGTAACGAGAAACATGTCCAAATACACGGCTAATGCGTGCTTTCGTTGTATGCAAACCAGTTGTTAATGCATCTTTTAAGGATGGCGCGTAGCAGAACTTTCGTAACTTGGTTTGGTGGTCAGAGTCTAAGTAAAAGACTGCACATCATTCTGTATATTGGCCAACTGCGATAATGGCCAGGGCGATGATGATGATGGCAAAGTCTGTGTGGCCATCATTGTTGTTTGGGTGATAATTTATTGCTCCGTCAGTATCCATTCATAGGATATGGAAAAGATCCAAATGCTACAGTTACTGCCCTCGTGATTATCTTGCGCTAATTTGAATATCAAATGTCATAGGCCCAGAAGCTTATAGTACCACTAGACACTGTGTTGCCCGACGACATAAATTTTCAACTGAGGAACTTACAATGTATCCAAAGCAACAACAGGTTCATGGTGGAGGTTGACATGATTTTGTGGTATCATTTTACGACTTCTGTTTCGAATCGAAGTTGTTGCTTTCAGTAAAGTCCATTGGAATGATGTATGGGCGAAAGTCTTGTTACTGATGGTATTCAATTTCTTTAAAATAGCACACTATAGTCCGAATCAAAACATTTGTAGGTCAAAATTAAAATATTGAACATAAAATAATTCAGTAATTCCTACCTTCAAGCCGTGCATCTAAAATTACAAATTAACAAAGTGTACCACAATTAACGCACGATAACAAATACGGCACTTATTGCTTACTAAACTCCTGAAGCATTCAATGTCTACTATAGTGAATTTAGATCGATTGAATGAAAAATATCGACCTTATGTGATTTGCATGGGAGATACCAGATAAGACATTATTTTACAATTTGCCAAGCATTACTAAGGAAAGCAATTGGAAAAATTGTAAGATACTGCAAAACCGCAATTTGAAATTACAGGGGGCAAATTGTATGTCGACAACTTGACCGATTTTTATACTAGATACAGTTTGGATATTTTTATATAAAAAGATACTAGAATTATGGGCGCTACACGAATTAACACAAAAAAAACTCCGTGAACCGAATTTTCATCTGCAAATCGCAAAAAATCAACCCATTTTTAAATCGAATGGTGACTGGTGGTGAAAATTGGGTCCTTACGACAGCGTCAGTGGAAAACGGATTGGCCCCTGCCCATCGCCTACTATGAGCTACTTTTCTGCGACCAATCTCTAAATTTGAATCTGTATTATTAACAATTGGACCACCTAAAGAGAATAATCACCAAGAAGTGGACATGTTTAGCCAACAAGAAAGTAATTGTATTCCATCCGTTCCCACATTGATAGTACTTCGTCAGAAGCTCCGGGAGCTTGGTTCGAACTGTTTCTGTCCACGGTGAATGATTTTGCTGGTAAAAAATCATCTCAATAGCAGCTTGTTAAAATCGACTAGAGATGTGTTAAAAAAATAAGGTGAATTTTCAAATTTCGCGGGCTCGTACATTCGATCATTATTATTATTTTTTTTTATGTTGGTACTCTCGTCTCGAAGATATGTTAACGCTTTTATCCATATATCATGTTTAGTTTGTTTGTGAGAGGCATACGAGTAAATAAGACAAGTGTTTTGCGTGTTCGGCGATTTTCTGCTATCGAAAAGTGAATCAAAGAAGTTGCATCAAATTTTGTGTAAAGAATGGAATTAAGTGCTCAAAAATACTTGAAATGCTGACAATGGCATACGGTGAGAGTACTCTGAGTCAAAAAAATGTTTTACAAGTGGCACAAGTTTTTCACAGAAGGTCGAGAAGATGTGAATGACGACGCTCGCTCTGAGAAAGTGAAAAAATTATCATGGAGAATCGCCGAATCATATTTAAAGAAGTTGCTGAGGATGTCGGTATATCGATTTGCTCATGCCATCCAATCTTTTCGGAAATTTTGGGCATGAAGCGTGTGGCAGCCAAGTTCGTTCCATTCCTTCTGACAGCTTCTACATGAATTGACTGATTTACTTAAATTCCAATTCCTTCCTGTAACTTTTTATCTCTAACGTGCAGTAATCTACATTTTTCTCAATTGTAGTGTTTTATAATGCTTGTTACAATTTCAAAATCTGGATCGGTAGACTCACCCCTTCTGATCCTCCAATACAAATTGACCGATTTTTCAAAATTCAATCAATCGTCAACAATTTCTGATTAGTAGGATGTAAATGTTTGTCCGTTAGATTGCTTTAGGATTCTCTATAAAAGTTACCACTTCCCTTCTGATCCTTAATTCGTAACCTGAAGTTACTTAAACTCTTGCCGATTTCAATACAGTAAAAAAAGTTAAAAAATCGACAGAATAACCATTGACCTCTTTGCTATATACAAATTACCGTATTTAACTTCCATATTCCTGGATTAGTACCTACCATTTAATACCACTATATTCTGTATAATTGAGTACGCATCAGCTTTTTCTACTGCGAATAAAAATTGATTGCATGACCACGCCCGTTAGTCTGCTCAATTGAGCAAACTCTCAAAAAGATGCAAAAGGACATTGGTTGAAGTTAGTTTTATTGACTGAAATTTCTGTACTGGGTTTACTACTTGCTAAAGCAATAACGAAGCTGAATTACAGTTCCATCAAAAAATTGTAGTTTAATCGACCACAAAAATTGTCCCAAACGTCTCACGTACAAGAAAGGCTCATTGACAAACGCAGAAGTTTATCAGCTTCAAAAATCTGAAGAAAATAATTTTTCGAGTGATATATTCATTTTGGCATTTAGGCCAGGGGGGCAATTGTAGTGAGTTAGAATTGTAGCTTGTCGTATATTGTATTTTGTATGTAATAATAAATATTGGTGACCTAATTGGTCTTCGATGACCCACAGCATTTCGCAATAAGTGCAACACGAGCTGGTTATTGTTCCAGTTGTGCTTATGCTGATAATTGTGGAATTGTGAGTTTACTTCTTCATTCACCTGGATTTGTTGATTAGTGTTAAAGAAAGCTAGTCTGGGTGATTGGACTGTGAATACACAATCACATTAAGTTCTTGCGGATTGAGCTTCCACTTGATCAGCAAAGATTGATTTTTGTTTTCTGTTCCTACTGTAATCACAACACAGAGTTACACCGTAGAGTCCTGCTATAACCACACAGCACTGTGATCCAGCAGCTCCCTACGGAGATACACAACAGCAATACTACACAGTCTGACCACACTAATCGAAGGCGAGGTTATTGAAAATTTTTAAATAGTACTAATTTTTTTAGAAACAGGGTAGGTCGATATGTTATATACATATATGGTAAAAATGACTATTGAATGAGTACATCGTTCACGACTTAATGAAACGCAAGTGGCATAAATCCGGCAGCATAAAATTTATTACTGCAAGGGCTGAACCCAAAAATCAATGAACAATGTCCCTTGCATATATTGGATATAGGAGAGCTGAATCCGCCCCTAGAAGAATTATAGTTTTACTGTATTTTTTCAACTAATTAATACTTTAGTTAAAAGCCAGATAGAATGAGATGCGATATGTAATTCAAAGATGCATCATAACATTCCAAATTGGGGACAAAGCGAACAGGCGCAAACTTGTGTAGGTGTCATAAGTTTGTCATAAGTTTGGTCATACTTGTCATATTTATCAATAAACATACTCATATTTGAAAAAGATATACGATTTGGGATTTCCAGCATGTGTATAATATAACAGTGCATTGTTTATACCCTGAGATCGCCTACTTTTCAAGAGGTGGGTTTGTTAGGGGCGGGTTGTATGGACAATTTTTTGTTACTGGGTCGAGATATGACAAATTTCAATAACTTCCAACAAAGCGTGTGTGTGTGGCATTCTATTGGAACCATATATCACCCATAACCATATCGTTCAATTAGTCAATGTTGCCATTGACGATGGCGATGACACACCAAACAATAACTTTTTGACGATGCAAAATATATTTGCTAACATAGCCATTCACCGAAAAATGTTAGTTGACCAAAATTGGGGTTCTCTAGGTGGTGAAAAAACGGCATTGTCAATGGTCATTAACTTTTAACTCAAGGGGTAAGTTGGATCCTGATCGGGTGCAGGCTCAGTCTCAACGTAAAATTCGTCAAGTAGAAATCTGTGAAAGTCCAAGTGCTCGTACACAGCGAGAAATCGACTACTCGGGTTCTTGTGCACACTTTCACGGATAGCAACTATGTTTTAGGATGTCCTGGCATTCCTTTGACGTTTGTTGTGTTTGTTAATTATTTATCAATCCACTCCTCTCGAATTCGGCCACAAAACTTTGTATAACCAACTTTGAACAGCCATTGCGTCTGCCAAATAATGATGTATCGAGGTTTGGACTAACGCGTTTTTAACCATCTACAGGATAACAATAGATTTTTTCGAATGAATTTATGACATAAATTTTCCCATTTCAGCTTTGCGACATGGGTCTGCTACATAAATTTCGTTGTAAAAGATAAACTTAACAATATGTGGAAGGAACGATTCCAGATTATATACTTTGTAATAGCATCATTGTAGTTGGGGAGCGTAGTTATCTGGAAATATGTTATTAGATATAGATGCAGAGCTATATTGTGTTTTAAAAAATTATGTTCTCGCCAATTACACTTAGCTGGTATCGTTCAGGGCGCTGTGGACTACGACCATTGGTGGTGGTGGGGCTGGTGGTAGACCCAGTCGAACTTTTTGTCGACTACTAACCTTTCCGTCCGCCTACAATCAATATTGATAACACTTCAGCAATTTTTTTTTGGGACAACTTACCTCCAAATGTGATCAATATAACAGTTGTTGAGTTTTTGGGCAGATATTTGTTCAAAATAATAGCGCTGTGAGACGGTGCTTCATCATGGCGATAAACCGTTGAGTTTTGTTCCCACAAATTAACTTTGAAATTTGTTTCTGCACATTGCGTACCGCATAACGCCCAGATAGTATTTTTTATTTACTGCTTGACCTTCTAGCAAGAATTCTGGGTGCCCAACGTCGCAACAGTCAAAGAAGGCAGTCAACATTATTTGACTTTTGATCAACTTTGACGTTAGTTTTTCGGTTTCGACTTAGTTGAAAGCCGTCATCACGAATTTTGTTGACCGGTTTGCACGTTAAACTCTTAGACTTGTGTCAAATAAGCAGTTATAATGCGTTTATGAATGTAGTCCTGGAATTGACTCGCACCGCCATGTCTTCCGCGGCTTTACGCGAATGAATGTTTCAAAAAATCAGCCTTTTGGAAGTAGTCTAACGGCAAAGTTCAGCGATTATCTCTCATCAACCTAAATAATAATTTTCAGTCTCCACGTTCTTCATTTTATAGATATTACGAGGGCAGTCCCAAAACTAGCCGAACTGACTGTTTGAAAAAAAAAATTGTTTAGGTGAAAATTGACAACCTTATAAAACATACGTTTTAAGTTTCAAGGCGTCACATTTTTTAGTATTTTTGTTTTTGACCCATCACTGAGATCGTTTCAGTGAATTTGTAAACGTGGACAAGAATTGATTGAAAGTGATAAGTAATGAAATTATGGAAAAAAGGTCGCTTTTTGCAAAAAATAAAGTGTTGTTTTATCAAGACAATGCTCCAGTTCACTCATCTACTATTGCGATGGCAAAAACTAATGAATTAAGGTGCGGATTGCTTCATCACGCAGCTTATTCGCCAGATTTAGCTCGCTCTGACTATTTTCTATTCTTGAAAAAATCGCTCGGTAAAAAAAATTTGTTGTGCCTTCTTTGTTAGGTTGGCTAGTTTTGGGACCGCCCTCATACGATAATGTCGATTCAGCTTAATCCTTCTGTAACATTTCCAATGATTCCCACATAAAATTCCATTTACTATACAAAATTTGACACAAATTCTTTGTTCGATATCTATATCCGTTTTAAAAATCATATGCAACCTTTGTATGCAGTTATAAATTCTGTCAAATTCATTCAAAACAACATAAAAAATACGGAATTAGGCTGATATTTTATCATGCTCAGTTATTACTGATGCCTTCCCAACACAATTCCTGACGTTCTCTTGCCACACATAGAGTTCACAGCATCCATCCGGTGCATCCGTGACCTTTAAAACTAATTTCAATTAAGTTCATACTTAAGATGACATGCCCGGCCACTCATCTTGATGTTGCCATAGCAACTTATATTTCTGTTGATGGCATCAGTAAAACTTATGTCCCGCTTTGCCACAGTCCCGTTCGAATGCTTACCGTCTTCGCCACAACAGATATAATGAATGACTGCATTTGTCAGATACGGAATATTATTCATTGCTGTATCCTAATTATGTAGGTTGCCCTTGCAGTTTCGTCTACTGTCTTAAGATGCATGTTGCCATTTCAGTTGATATTGGTATTGTGCCATGTAGCATGCGTTGTTGTGTGCACATTACATTACAACACATGGATATTGTAGAAACAAGAAGGATCTCGACAAGATTTATTGAGACATCTTCAACTAATTTATTTAACGCCACTTTCAATGATGTTTACATGGGAGTGTAAATATCAAATATATCGTATTGATGCAGGCGCAAACATTATCGAATACGACACTCACTCTCGTACTCAGCGCACACATACAGATGAACCGTTAATGGACGTCGTATCTGTAGGATATCTCGGAATTAAACATGCAACATTGACGATTACAGCAACAAAACGGCTAATTAGTAATTGCAAATATCATACATACACATACACACAAATGGTTAGGAAGGTCCATAATTGGCCATGTTTGATTGTAATTTTCCACACAAACGCACACACTTTCGAAAACTCCAGCCAGCGTATTCTCTGGCAACTGGATCCATATTTGATTCTACACGAATGACCATTGATAATGGCCGATTTAATTTTGAGGATATAATATCTCAATTAACTCATGTGGTTACAAGACTAAGTTAAATTTATGTTCAGTTTCCGCCACTGCAATTGTGTGAAATTAAATTAAACATTGATAGTGCGCGAAATATGTATTCATTCATATATATTGAATCCTTGTTCTGCATGATACGATTTAGCCAGCATATAATGTAGAAATCTATGACGACAGGTTAAAACTACAGTGTTATAAATCACTGTGATTTTCAGATGTTAAAAACCGCAGAAAAATATTTTCTAAATTTAAGGCCAACAAACGTTATAAGGTTATCTTTCATGAGGCAGATGAGAAGCTATATGATTGTGATTTATGCTTACTAAGTTTCCCGCGCACAAATCGATTTATGAAGTGAGACGTACATCACTGCAATTTTCGCGATCACAGAAATTCCCCGAAAATTCACACCTGACATGTACGAAAACAATGGAAGGGAATAAAATTTAATTGCATAGTAGGATTACGAACCACAATATATATTATCTTCTACAAATTTTAGGATATCTCCTCAGGCATGGGAGAATATTACGTTTCTGATTTTTGATTAAGTTTTCGATTTGTGCTAAATTACACTCGATAACAATCGATTTAAAATATTCCAAATTTACTTACTACGAAATCCACCCTTGCCAAAAATGGCTAACATTTTCCAAAAGCCACAACTTAGCGGCAACCTCAAGGATTAATTGCTTTTTTTGGGGATTTTAAAATTTTAAGAAATTTTTCTCATTTTAACTCCTCTGATTCCATTTCATACCTCATCCTTGTTATGTAACAGTCAGCAAACCGATTAAAAGTTGCACAATTGCTTTGAATTTATGAAATGTTCAATTTTGCCTGTAAAAAATTTAAAAGACAATTAATTTTGCATCGTTTACCGACTTATATACCATTATGATTTAATTATTATGATGTTATTTAATATTAGCTGTCGACAGTTTTAATTGAACTTTAATTTAGTTTAATTGAATTTGAATTTGTTATGCGCAACTCGCATAAGATGTTCTTTTACAGATTACTATTCACTATTCTACAAGAATAGAAGGAATGTCTTATATTCGATTCAACGGCTTTTCCAGCTACGACAAGAGGAAAGAAGAAATATAAGCTTTTTAAAGAAGATTTGCTATTTTTTGCAAGTTTGTCATTATTTAAGAAACTTGAATGTGACACGATATCATTTTCTTAGCATGCAGCATTCAAACGTGGTTACACAAAAAGCATTTTTCACAAAAAAACCAAACAATTTTATTTTTCCTACGCCTTAAAAATATTGGTTACAACGTGATTATATGGCCAGTTGGACGATTTGTCAAATTTAAATCAGGTAAAAAACTGATTCACCGACAACTGATATACATACTTGGGTGGCTTTTTTGAAGACTGGACGTAAAAGACTTAGGTCCCAATCGTTGGGCATGCATTTGTTGAGTCAATCGCATTTCAAAGCAGATATAAACTAATTACTAGACCCCCGCCAGTCTTAAAAAGTTCGGTAATCCATCAACAGATTTCTTATTCATATTGCGTGATTTTATCTATTTTACTTTCTAGACCGGTAGTGTCCTCTCCTGTTTTCTTTATCTTTCAAATAAAAGTATGCGTTGCTTCCACTATATTCTAATAATATTACATCACTTCCTTTATCGTACCACTGTTTGCCTGAATGAAGTTCCTCATATCAAAGTTTTCACGCCAATTGCAATGGAACGCGTAGTATACTACAACTGCGTATCAAGAAGAATAACAGGATTAGTAAAAAGTACGAGTTTACTGAAACGGTCTGTGGCTATCTTTGTGATGTCTAACTTTCCTTTTTGCTTACATTGTGAACGCCTGCCGAAAATGTCGCTACCATTTAAATGCAGTTTTACTTTATCAGGAAGCCGCAAAGCCTGACGTTACTGTCACGCAGTGTTGAAATAGAGCATATTTATGTTACCAGCAGTAAATACGCACATCGTCTGTGAAATATAATGCCGAATAAGAGACAATGCGTGCAAAATATAAGCAGGTAAAAAGAAACAGATATTTCCTGTCTTGCAAAATAGTTATTCAATGGGAATTTTATCAGTTATCGTTTAGTTATCGTGGTATAATTCGGGAGACCACAAGGGCAATTGGAACACAGAATTTTATGAAATCAGCTTAATGGAAAATTAAAGACAGAAACACGGCTTGGGCAAGTTATAAGACTAAGGAAAAATGTGATTTGCTGATTGGCCAGCGGAAAATCCTTTAATTTTCTGTATGCAATAAAGCAATCGGGACCAAATAAAACGCCGCTATTATACAATGTGTTTGGTGGTGTTTACCGATTCATCGTTTCATAACCGTTGATTAATAGTACTAGTTGATATTCACAATATCCTTCAGTTTTGATCTAGCCAAAAAGGGCCTTCATCTAATCTCTATTTCCAAAATAGGGGGCAATTAGTGAATCAGGCATCAATTTTGAGAGTTTCGACTTCTTTTAGTTTAAATTGCAAACGCAAACTGAATGGATAACTTGTAGCGACATTGCGGAAGAATTTTTGGGAAATATATTAAAAGTATTGAAAACCCAAACAGTGTTGTCAGACTTCGTGGTACCTCCCACCTACCTGACCTACTTTGCAATGATTTGAAATATAACCAATACTGAAATGTCAGTTACGTGAAGTGACTCATACTCGTATATACCTTCACCAAAGTTGTGCGTGATTAATCGATGGTTTCTTATAAACAAATGTTCTAAATCAATTCACAATCCGTGATCGCAATCCAGGAATCCCAGTTTATATGTGTTAAATTAGATAATTCGTATGACAAGTACTAAAAATTGTGCGCTCAACTTTTTCACATTTAAGTACATTGAACACTACGAACAAAAATGTAAGTTATTGCAGTCTATGCATTGGGGTTTACAGGGCGAAATTAAATTTTGCTAAATCGGTCAATTTTTATTCGAAGTTCCTGAATGGTACAGCAGTCTATTTTCATTCCCAGAACTAAGCTTGCCAAAAGAGTGATGTGTGCCAAATTTGGCTGAATTCAATACAACTGCTCAGACGATATAATCAAAAGAAGCTAAGAATATATCGGTGCTTTGTATGGGAGTTAGAAGGGGGGAGGTTCTTAGATACTGTCAGATGCGATAAAGCAATGCAATAAACAAAATGTATGTTGCTACACTCTGCGGGTTAAGAGTTATAATATGATCAAAATTATGCATCATTTCGCTCCATTCTAGAAATTTACTGCAGTACAAATTAACATTTTTTTTATTCTTACTCAATTACAAGCATCAAACAGAAGGTTCCAGAATTTGGTAATTGGCTTTCTTTTTTTACCAAATGCTTAAAATGGTGCTATAAACAGACACTCACTTATGTAAATACATACATATGTATGCAATGTAAAACATGCAACAACGCATACGCGTACGTGTGTGTGTTTAATTGTCGTTATGAATTTGCGATGGTAAATGATTCTGTGAAAAAGGACCAATTACAAGTTAAGTAACATTCAAAACAAAGCAAAGACACAGCCAATCTCACTCCCTTCCGGGAGCGTTACAAATACATACACACGTACATGCATACACACATCCCTCTACCCATTTATATGCTGTTACGTCTGCTATTACTACGTACATCTGTAACATGTGGAGAAGGCGTCAGAGCCAAGCACATTCACTCTTTTTAGTTTTCGAAATCGGCTGGATCTCGAACTGTAATGACTTCATATCTATGGGGATTCTGGGCAAATAGTAACAACAACAACAACAACGTAGTGTCGGTGCATTAACATAACATTATGCTATTTAACCTGGTATGATACCAGCAAAATGAATCTGCTTGTAGGTGAGTGTGTAAACATTCAATTGAAAATGATTCTGATAATACTCACATAGAGACAGGCGGACGGAGATATTGCAATACGACCACTGAATGCGCCATATGCGGTATAATTGTGCTAATATACCAATTAAGCCATAATAATAGTAATGCCAATGTTGTGCAAGGTTACCACCCAAACTGTCAACTAACATATGTTGTAGCCGGTGTTGCCACATCGCAAGTTAACTATTGATTTATTGCAGCAAGCTAAACCGTGTTCTAAGACAGTAAGAGTTAATAGTAATAAGAAACAAGATAAAATGAACCAGAAGCTTTTATTACAAATTTTCAAATAAGGCCAATTTGGGGTGCCGTAAAACACTGCAACACCATAAAACTGCATTTGCTCCGGACGAAAGAAATTAAATCTAATCGAATAATTTATATGGGGCATAAGAGCAAGGGCCTTGTTATCCGGTCAACATTTCAAAATTCTACCAAGCATTATGCGCAATACAATTAACAAAAATTTAAGCTACTGCAGTTTATTTCTTGAAAGATAATATATTATTATTAGGTGTTAAATCTCTCAGTAAAAAAAGTACACCCAGCGTCAAGTCAAAAACATCCGCTAATTGTGGTCTAGAAGTGGTGAAAAAAATGGATGATCATCGATGAATTTAACATGGCCTTGTCATGAAAGGGATGGTGCTGTATTTTACACCTTTTCACCAGATCTTCTATAGCAATGAAAAATGTTTAAATCATTTCTGTGGCAATTTTCTACTTTAAATCACAATTCTCATAACTAACTAATTTAGTAATTAACGAATAACGATTTTAAGCACATGGGAAGCAAAAAACTAATAATAAAAATGTTGAATATTTCCACAACGACTGTCGGTTATAACCCCTTTATTTAATCGTTCCCTTTTGTGAATTTAAGAAGAACCTGCCAAGAAGCGGGAAATATTCTCACACAGCATTTGTGGAAGCTATGCAATTACTATTCTTTGGAATGGCTTTCACTTGTTTGCTGGGCTATCATTCATATGGGATGTGATAGAAGGCTTGTGGCCACATGGTTGCTTTTTCTTAATTTTAACTAACCAATAGAACTATGTTACTGCATCCTACTAATCATAAAGTGAATTTAGGAAAATCGACAAGTTTCTATGGGAAGTACAAGAAGGGTCATAGTATTCTTAGGCACTACTTCGTTTACTATTTTGCCCGAAAAAAGTCGTTCATTCAATTAATTTCAATCAATTTGAATACTTTACAAAAAATCGAAAAAATAGAGAAAAATAGATATATATTATTGACGGAAAATTCGCAAAATTAAATGAAAGTGTGCAGGGATTTAAAAATAATCTGTGATTTCTGATGCATTTTTAGTCATTTAATACAAAAATTTGTCTGATTAAAGAATTTCGATATAATAAAAATAACGATTTGAACTCCTTTCAGATAAGTATATACCAGAAATCGGAAATTCAACACACATCGGAGGGCTAAAACACACTTCAAAAGAAGTTTGACATCCCCATAATAAGCTCCCCAATATATGCAAATCAAACAGAAATTTCAGCCAACGTCCTTTTGCGTTGGTCTTCTCGAAGTGCCAGAAGGGTCGTGGAAAATTACCGGATCTTTTTGAATGGATGCTGTGAATTGAAGCGCAATAAAGGAAGCAAATTTATGACATACCTCTCTAGTGGTTTTGCCAAATCAGCTAATTTGTATGTGAGCTACTTCAAGGAAAGCGGCAGCGCAGAACTTTTAGTTAACGCCTAATGGATGTTAAACTAAAAAGAGTTTAGAGTAACAGAGCGAAATATATATACCAGTGTTAATTTAGGTTATTTTTATTTCAGGTGCTGGAAAAGGCAGGGTACGACGTCTGATTTTTCACATTCAAGCTTCAAACTATGAATTGCTGTTAGTAAGGAAAAAATTAAACTTCGAATAATCGATTTATTTGTATAAGAGGTATCCGAATAGAAGCAGAAATTCAGTCCGTTTACATTCATGTGCCAAAATTTGACCGATTTATGTGCAACAGCTAAGAAGATGAAAAGATAAGAATATATTAAAACATATATATCTATAGAATGTTTAACTAATCATTCACATGGGAGGTATCAAAAAGGGCATGGTTACTTGGTCGATTTTTTTACCGAGCAGGACAAATCAATATAATGACACAAAATCTGCCAGAGCTGGCAGGACAATGCAGTCCATTCCCATTTTCAGATCATTTTTTAGCAATCTCTTAAAATATACCAAATTCCATTGAAGGTATTTATTAAATCGATCATTTGTATGGGAGAAACCAGAAAATATATTGTAGTTGTGTATCAGTTAGGTGTTACAAAGGAAAATCTGAATTTTGCCAAATCAAATCAATTTTCAATTCAATTTTTGTGGGAGGTGCTGGAAAGGGTAGGTCAATATAGCCCATTCAAAGGGTGTCCCAACAAGAACGCAAGATTTAAATTTGGCGATATTCGAAGTGTCATTGTTTGACATTTGAACAGTTATTATTGTTTGCTAGTAGAAGGTACGAGGTTAGTAAAAATGGAGCGCTACACGAATGAACAACGCATTCTCATTGTGAAATTGTTTTACCAAAATGGTGACAGTTTTGCGGCTACAGTTCGCAAATTGCGATCAATTTGGGGTCACAATAATGCTCCAAAAGAGTCAACTGTAAAGAGATTAACGGATAAATTTGTCAAAATTGGGTCTATTAGTGATGTAAAAACAACAACGCGCCTTCGACCAGGACGATCGACCGAAAATGTCGCAGACGTGATGATGTCGCTCAAACTTCATCCACCTCATTTCGATACCGAGCTCTGCAGAATTTTGACGAAAGATTTGCATCTTCATGCATACAAAGTCCAATTGACTCAGGAACTGAAGCCAGCTGACCATGGACAGCGAAGGGAGTTCGTTAATTGGGTATTGGAGAGACAACATGAAAATGCTGATTTTGCCATTTCCATCTTAATGGCTTCGTCAATAGGCTGAATTGTCGCATTTGAGGTGAGGAAAATCCTAGAGTGATTCACGAGAAGCAAATGCATCCCCAACGTGTCACTGTATGGTGTGGATTTTGGGCTGGAGGAATCATTGGACCTTTATTTATGAAAATGAGTCAATGGTGTTCGATATCGTGAAATGACAACCAGTTTTTTAGTGCCTAGAATTAATGAAATGAATGTGGAGGGCATGTGGTTTCAACAAGACGGCGCCACATGTCATACAGCCAAACAAACGAACAATCATTTAAATCCTGCGTTCTTGTTGGGACACCCTTTACAATCCCCGGGTGTGATCTGACAAAACATTAGATTTTTAAGAAGCCAGAGAGATGGGCACATAGGTAGACACATTTGATCGAAAGATTCTTGGTGCTTTAGAAACTTCCTTCTAGGTATAATAATTTTGCAGTGTGAAATAATATGCATATGTCATTCCTTCTGGTTAAGGTATAAAAGGGAACATTTTTCTGATGAATGTTAAGCATTTCTACAAGCATTTGGGAGACACATGTGCAAGAACATATTGTAGAAGCATTCCAATATTCTTTTGGAAGAAAATGCTGAAAATCATATTATATATATTTTATGTGTCAGTCAGAGAAATATTTGCGATGTTGAGCGACGGTATGTAAAAAAGGATGATATTTTTTCAGTACCGAATATACGGAAAAATGTTTTTCGATATTATAACAACAAATAAGAGGTATTGGTTAATGCTGATCGATTGCTAGAATATTCTAAATCAATATATTCAAGGAACTTTATATAATTAAAAGAGATTGCTGCATATGTTTTTATACCCTCACCCGAGGTATGAGGTAACAATCAGAAGGAATAGTTTAAGTACCAAGTAAAACATGCTCATGTTTCGATTGCATCGTGAATCTCCACGAAAATTCATAAAACTTAACACACTCCAATATTTTGCCAGATAGTAGCTGGACTAAATTAAATTAAATTTTTGTCTATAATTGACCGAATAAGCACGCCTTCTTGCACTTCCCATACAAATGACCGATTTAGCACGTAACCTTACCAAGCAAAAATTTTGAACTTCTTCCAACTGTCATATACGAGTATTTTAGAAAAATTTCTTAAGTGACGAAATTGGAACATAAAAGTATTTATCAAAAATAAAAATATCTTAGAAAATGTAAACATGCTAAGGAGCGAATATGTTTTGTCTATAGTAAATTGTAAATTGAAATCAAACATGAATACAGTTTCATAGTTTCATTCAATATAGTTTAATGGTAGCTACGAATCTGGCTTAATTACAGAAGTGGATCTAATTTTATTGCACCGTTGGTGTTCCCGTTTTTATATAAAAATGATAAAAAAAAGGAAGACATTGTGGGATCACTCAACGGTATTTGTAGAAACATTACCAAACAACTGATACACAGTTGCCGGTTGGTTTTTAAACTCGAAACAAATAATCTATTATAGAACGAAAAGTAGAACCTGTTCTTTATCACTTAAGGCCTACACTAAGTTTAACATTGAGTTTTTGTAGAAGTAGGGTTCTGAGACCAAAGCACGTTGTCGCACCCCTTCGAGAAATTGACCGGATAGTAGCTCCCATACAAATTACCTAATTTAACTCATGTATTCCTATATTCACATCTTTCACTCTGTTGAACTAATTTCAATATAATTTAATACACACAGGTATTTAGAAAACTTAGTTGTGCAAATGAGAATGTACGGAATTGGCACGGAATTTTCCAAAAATCAGTGGCGCCTCTACCACTTCTAAACAAAGAACTTCAGAAAATAATAATTTTTGGTTTTATTTACTGTGCGTTTATTCAGGGTATTTATTAATAAGAAGCAAAACAAAAAGGATGTTTTGTAGATCAGTTCACCTGACTGGAATATCTGAACTAATAATCAAAAAAATGGTAGCCTTTTTAGTATATTTCAAATTTCCAAGTTATATTTTAGAGGTCTACCAATTGATGAAACTTTAATCCGAAAATATTTCGTAAAAATAAATTTTTCAACAAAATTGTTAAATTTTTTGTTACATAATAAACATAACCTGCACAAAGTCTACATACACTTTAAAAAATGGCTTGACGAAATGAGTTTTGATGGAAAGCCAAAAATTTGCTAAGGTTTGATTGATCAAGAATAATAATTCTCCAGAAAAGCGAAAATTTTATTAGTCGTTCTGATAGTTTACAGCAATGTTTTATACAGGGTGGGCCATAAGGGTGTTGGCAGTTTAAATATTCAATTAAAAAAAACTACGAAACATAAAAAAAAATATATTTGTATTTTTAAAAAGTAGAAGCATGGGAATTTTTAAGACTTAAAAATAATGTTGTCCAAACGGCTTCCCTCGCCTGCTTGACACTCTTGGAACCGAAGTCGCAAATTTTGTTGAAAAGTTGTTCTCGGTATTTTGCTACTTTCCTGAATAATGTTCCTCTTCAACTGCTCTAAATTGGTCGGACTATTCTCGTAGACTACTGATTTGAGGTAGTCCCATAGAAAATAATCGCATGGAGAGAGATCGGGGCTACGTGGGGACCATTCAATATCCCCCCTTTTCGAAATGAGTTTTCCAGGAAAAACATTTTTCAGCAGCTCTATGGATAACCTAGCCGTATGACATGTGGCCCCATCCTGTTGAAACCTCATCCTCGAGGTATTGCCTTGAAGTTCTTGCACAGCTGGCACCAAAAAGTCTGCTAGCATGTTGCAATAATTGTTCGCTCTAACCGTCGTGAACTGAAACACGAACACGCTCCACAATGTCGGCTGATCTTGCAGAAACTGGGCGACCACGAACCGTAATTGGTGCTGTTGAGCCGGTTGTTTCGAACAGTCTGATCCATTTTCGTATCACGTTGGCGCTTGGAACTTCACTTAAATCGTGTAAACCGTGTTCATGCCGATACAAACGCCGTGCAGTAATCACTGATTTATTGTTCTCGTAATACGCTCGGACACAAAATGCACGCTGCACTCCCGTGTACGGCTCCATGGCGACTAAATTTCCAGGAAGCGGCGCAGCGAACAACATATCCCCTCGCCACCCCGCGCCACGCGTTACCGAGAAATTTAATATTTTAACCGCCAACACCCTTATGGCCCCCCTGTATAAGAAAAAAAGAGAAATAAGAGAATGAATCAAAAAAGTTTTGCTGCGACTTTGAAAAAAATGTTTTTCAAACGTCTACAACAAAGTTTCTTTGAAGATAGCTGAAAAACTTTTCAAAGTTTGATGGAACAAATAAAAAAAAACATGTTTTTAAAACTTAGGATATTGTATTTAAAATAAAACAAAATCGAATAGAAAATTTTACGAAGCATGTAAAGAAAAAGGTTTTTTATATGCATAAAATCGAATTTTTGGAAGTAAAGACGTCAAAATTACTACATTTTGAGCTAAGTAAAACACGAAAAAAAAGTAATTTTTTCTTTCTTGGGCCATTATTTTTAGAATAAAAAGCCGGAATGAAAAAGTTTTGCCGCAAGTAACAAAAAGGGAAAGTATCTATTTGGAATCAATTTATTAAAGTTGCTGAACCAAAATAAAAATATTTTTTAATTGTTTTAAGTAAAAATATATAAATATAATAACATTTTGCATCAACTTTGTGTATTTAAAATTTTACATTGTTGTGCCATTTTTTTCTTTGCAAATTAAAGAACAGCTATGAATTAAAAGATACGCATAGATTGGCATAGGTTTGTTTACATTTTTTTTAATGCAAAAAAGTGCAGTATTTTGCATTTGCCTGAACACTGCAGACATTTTAGTTCGTGCACAATTTCTTAAAAATCACATTATGCAATAAAGTTGCAACATTCCATTGTGGTAACATTTCGAGGCTAGTAGAAGGAACAATACAAGAAAACATAGTCCGATTCTATTATTAGTTATTTAGTTATATGAATTTTGGTCAGTCAGGTCATATAATAGAGTGTTACAATGTGAACAAATTTCGACGCCCACAAGCCCGTATATATGCAAGGCATTAGTACGATACGAGTACTTACAAAATTTCGGACTTAAATATCCACTTTGAGATTTCCACTGAGGTATTTGGAGTTTTATTTGGCTGTTTGTTGTTTACAAACAAAAAAAGTACATCTGAGTTAATTTTAATTCGTACTAATAATATAATAATATATTGTGTAATTTTAAAACAAACAGTCAATTATTATATTTTTGGAGTTCAAATTAATTTTGGCAATGTTTGCACATGTTTTCCTGCCAAATGTTTGTGAGTAGTGTGTATGAAAAATTCTAGATTAACAGTGCCTTTCTAGAGTAAATTTTCACTTTTTAGGTTTTTTTTAATGAAGCTTTCGAAAAAACAAGGATTTGGAAAACCGAAAAATATATTGGAAACTTTCGCCGTTTCGCATCAAAAACTTCATAACTAAGATTAACTTCGCAGTGGAACTGTCATATTACCAACTTTATTATGTTGGTCTCCAAAACAAAAATTGGAAGGAAACTTTTCGTGACAGTACGTCCGCAATACGAGTATATTTGTAAAATTATGTCTTTTTGTATTATAATTTTCACATTGAAATAAAACATTAAAAAGTTAAAAAAAAATTATAAAGTGACAGATAAAATTAGTTGTTTATGTGATGTGTTTATAATTCAGCTGTTTACTAATTACAGTTTGAAAAATTTTTTGTGGGAAGTTTTGCCCTAAAAAGTCAGCACAGAACTAAACTTAAGGCAGGATCGAAAATGTATTAATAGGAAAAAGTTTAGTCAAAATTAGATCATTCAGGGCTCATGATTCCATTGCTTTGGAAATATAATAATGCATATTTCTGCTTCACAAAAATTTTGCACTTAACTTCTGAAAAGTTACAGAATGACTAAATTCTATCTCCTATAGATTAATTTGTATGCGAGAATAAATTGTCCGATTAAATCCATCCATTTTTACATTCATGTTATAACTATAGGGGAAATTAGATCATCTTATAGTGAGGTAAATTTCAGGGACCTCTGATCAGTTTATGAGGAGTTTCAAGAAGTAATTTTCCCATGCTGCCCAAATTTCGCACCCAATTTAGAACTACGTGGAAATTAATTCGCGCAAATTTTGTCCAATATCAGATCATCTAATGGTGCTATTTAATTTCGACGCCCCTTATTCCATTTGAAATTGAGGTTCTGGTACCTCCCTTGATTAGAGAGAGTCTAAATGTTGATTGTTTATTTCTTAGCTATAAACCAACCAGACTATGTACCAAGTTTCATTTAACTTCGAGCACTTTTACTGTTTTTTTTGTCAACTTTTATATGTGGGCAAAGCAGTGCGCAGTGCTTGCCTAAGATGTCTATAACGTTATTGGTTATAATTATACTTCCTTTATGTTGCGATAATTCACAGCAACAGTTAATACAAACTAAGCAATTTTTTTCATGATCGGGAGCTAAAGTTATGCATGAATCAGTTTGCCTAACTGACAACAACTTTCGAGTCCTCCTAGAAATTCGACGAAAATTAAATAATCTCCGCCATTTTAGGCTTCGATTATGAAACAACAACATATTACCTGAAATACAACAATTGCGTAAATCAATCGAAGCGTATGAGGCGTTCGTTTTATTCATTTGTGGGCGAATGTGCGAATATAAAAATGTATATCCATTAGTTGAAATGGGTGTACTGGGGTTAGCGAAAGTTTACGTTTTTTTTCGCACTAATTCACGAATCGCATACATTTGTCATGTTTTTTTCACTCATCGCTTCTTGAATAGTTGTGATTTTCTACTCGTTTTTATAATCTCAACCTTAGGGGTGAGATATTTGGTATGGTATATTTGGTATATATAAAATTTGGTATGGTATAAAATTATTTATACTCTAATCTTTAATTTGCACCTACTATTTCACTTCCGTATGCTGGCTTCATCTAAATTTTTGGTAATCGAAATATTTATTATCGCTCAAAAACTAGCGATGACCGTTATAGTGCCTCCAATACAACTTAGGGTATAAAATCTATGACTGAAACTGCTCGCAAATTTATTATTAAACATTTCGGTTCGTTGCCTTGCTGTACAAGATATGAAACAAATCGCGTAAATTTCGGCAAAGATCCATAGCGTTAGTATTACCTGCTAGAAACTTCTGCATTGGTTTTTTTTGGCACACCCACTTTAGTGAGTATGAGGGTGTGCATGTTTGCAACGTTCTTTTTAGATTCACCGAGTGAGATTCGAGGTTACATTTTGACCTGCCATGTTGTTTTTAAACGCGGTTAATGTAATCGTGAGATATAAACAAGGTCAACTGCTGCCAAAAAAATGTACTAGTTGTATTACTTTCATCTTCTAATATATATAATATCCTCTGATATTAACATAACAAATTACAAATGTCGTTGTCAAAGAAAAAATACTCAAGCCTGTTTTCCTTATCAGATTTCTAAAAGTTGAAACTGTTTTGTACGAAATACTAATGGCACAATTCATTCTGGAATTTACACAAAATGTACAAACGGGAAATATATATTGATGCAGCAATTTGTATTTAAATTACTTCACCTGTATTATGCGGCGTTGTTCCCACATCGCACTAACTATCTATGTGGCAGCAACTAAATACCTTTGACCTCATTGGCTGGAAAAAAAATTCAGTGGCAACAATGTTTCGTAAAAGTTAATTGTTGAACTATCAACGGGATGCGAGAAAATTGATGCTGCACATTAAAATGTGGATGAGAACATTTTCCAACAAGGAAAGTGACTACTTTTAAAAAGCACTTTCGTATTATTTTGTGGTCTAAGTACGTTTAATCAGACCATTGGATGGTAACTTAATATGTGGGTTAAAGGTCGGAACATAATGGAAGCAGAAAGGATATGGACCACAATTAACAAGCAATTCAAAGACCACTTATATCTGGATGCAATTCTTGGCAGAACGGCTAAAGTGCCAAAGCAGGCGAAATTAATACTCGCATTCAACAATTACATTAGGAGAAAAATGTTTTCTCCCAAACAACAATGAGCATGATTTTGTCCCTACAGTAAATTCTAAATTAATCATCAGTCAAACTGCAATTAGAAATCTGCCGTAAATTCAAACCAAGAGATGGATTGGAAATACTTAATGAACAACATCCCATGACGTTTTCCCATGTCCAAATTCGAAAAATCACTTCGAATATTCAATTACGATACAACAGAATTTCCGTTGTAACTAACCTGAACAAGAAATAGCGAGGAGCGTTATCATTTTGTCGAGCATCTGTCAAAGGCACGGAATGCAAGCCCTGGTTAAAATGATGACTACATAAATTTGTCGCATACAATTTTAACGTTGAGAAGACAGTCACATTGTATTCCTTAATTGAACATAATGAAATTCTGTAATAAGAATGTTATCTTCCTATATTATCAATTAACTAAGTGGTATGAACCTGATAATGCACTTTGATTGCTTACTTTGACCGAATAATTTGGATATTGAGATCCTGTAAAGTGAATTTAAAACTTTGGCGAACAAAGCGTTGGCCATTTGAGTACCCTGCAAGCACAACATTAAAATAATTCCTATATTTAATGACTACTAATTTTCATCAGAAAAATCGGTTGTTTCTAAAACATTTCGTTTAAAAAACAAATTTAATCGAGAACTGAAAATAGCTGTTGCGATTGGAAACCAAAAATAATCATTGTGAAAAAATATGCTAAAAATACTTTCAGCATACCAATTATCCAATAATAAACTTTTATTTTCTGTTTGTTATGATTACAATTATTTACAGCAATTATTTTTGACTTTTATTATATCGATTAGAAATAAAAGTTGCTTTTTTCGATTTTTTGCGATTTTTTCAGTCTTCAGTTATTGATGGTCTTTTTGTAAATTATTGAGTAAAACTTCATCACACAAAATAAAAATCAGAGTATCCCAAAGATAAATAAAAGTATTTTTCCATATCCGACATTATTATTAGTCCAAATGGAAAAAACTTTATATATTGGGTGCGCAACTATGTTCCTACTGTTTTTTTTTCTTTTTTTTTTATAAAAATTCAACATTGTGATGAAAACATGTTTACAAATGACACATTGAAAGTATTGCCCATCGCTAGCTGTTCATCTTTTGAGGCTATCCACGAATTCCTTGACGTCGTCAAATGTGTGGAACTGCTGGTCAGCCAGACCGTGTGCCATCGGACGGAACAAGTGATAATTGGACAACGCATAATCTGTATATCATGGCGAATGGTGTAACACATCCCACTTCAGCGTTTCCAGGCAAATTTTAACGGGCTTGGCCACGTGAGACCGAGCGTTGTCATGCTGAAGAAACAGTTTTTGTACCTCTCCGCGTATTGTGAGCGTTTCTAGCACAGAGCTCGCTTGGGTTAAGCAGCTCGTAATAAATAACACCGACCTGGTCCCACCAAATAAAAAGCATAACCTTCGCAGCCTGAATATTCGGCAGGGCGACGACGTAGAAGTATGACAATGAGTTCATTTTTCATCGCCCGTTAAACCTCGATGAAGAAACCCCTTCCCTTTTTGTCGCAGTTGTTCACAGGCGAAAAATCGACGCTCAACGTCTCTTGGCTTCAACTCATAAGGAACCCAAGTTGCTTTCTTTTGAATCTTTCATAACGCATGCAATCGCTTGGAAATGGCTTGGCGGGTAACTCCTGATACTGAAGCGAGCTATACCTGCATTTGACATGGATCCCATCAAGCAATGCCGTCAATTCAGTCTCTTCGAAGGTTTTTCGTGTTCCTTCACATCAACGTCAAAATCACCGTCTTCAAAGCTACGGAGCCAATCTCGACACGTTGTTTCAATTAAAGCAGCATCTCGGTAAATGTTTTGAAGCTCTCGATGAGCTTCACCTGTCGTTGTCTTCGATTGACAATTACTTGGCACAAAATTATACGTATTCACACGACCAAAAGAATATGACGTCAAAAGAAATTCTTTATTGTGTCGAGGCGGTATGTTTATCATATGCCTAAGCTTGGCTATGATGTTTATGTTACGGAAGAATCGACTAGCACTTACAGCTGGCGTCATCTATTGGCAAAACAGCGCGAACTTAGTTGTGCATCTAATACAACATTATTTATACATACACATGCGCATTCTCTGTCGCGCTAATCGAAGCATTCATATCGGACAATCAATAAAAGCTGGCATAAATATTTTCATTAGCGCATTGAAAATAGACTACATTTGGATGAACGATGAAAAAGCTAAAAATATATGGATAACACTGTCGCTTTATACGTATAACGCATGTAGGCTTCCGTACCATTCATCTCATTGTTACGAAATTTCGTTTGGTTATTCTTTGGGTATCAGTAATGAAGACTAGAGTGATTCAGATGCTTTGCCAGATGTGGAACACAAACGTGACATCGAATCATAACAGTATTTAAAACCTCTCTAGAAACCGCTCCCCCTCCTCCTCCTCCAACACATAACTAGTCAAAGATTCATTGCAATCGGATGAATGCTGTAGATACTATATTTTCGACCTTTCACTTCATGTTAGTTAGCTTTCCTGGATATATGAGATGGTTACTAAAGTAGGAGGTTTGATACGAAAAGTGGAAAATTATAGTGACGAAACTATCCTGAAACTATTTCAGACATTCAAGAAATAGTCTCTTAAAGTTTAATTACAATCGTATGGGCGCCATAGAAGCCTATGCGTTACATATATAGGTAGACGCACAAATGTCGGATGTGTATGGCAGATGATCCTATACAAATTGCCAAGTGGATCGCTGAAGATCAGGAAAAGGTACGAAACTTACAACCTTGATTGCGAACTATAGCGTTTTTGGCAAAATGCACCAACTGACAGCTAAATAAATAGAAAATTGTTTTGAATCAATTGGTATACATTCTTTCGAACTAATCACTTATATTTCTAGATCCTACAAATAAAAGTGTTAAATCATTACAGAATACACCACATATTGTGTAGATCAAAAATATATAACTATATTATAGGTATAACTACTCAGAACACCTTAAGTTATTCTTTATATAGTTATCAGTATCTAATTTTTCTGCATTTCTCGACGTGTACGGATTGCTATTTATCCTAACAATCTATAGAAATGGAAATGGAAAAGATTTGGTTTCTGCGCAGTTATGAGTAAATTTGTTGCCACAGCTGTCTTCCTAAAAAACTAATTACATATATATTGTCTTACTAATAAACAAACGCAAATAATTGTAATAATATGCGTGCTGATTAAAGCAAAAGATGCTAATTTAAAGTCACAAGAAATAAAAGTCTTCAGTTGATTTTTATGTTTTATCGGAAAAAAGTCGTTGACTTACTTTTATTTTTGATTTTGATTTGAAAAACTTATTGAATGACTCATTTCTAATTATTTTTTTGAATAAGTTTTCAAAAACAGTGAGGAATAGGAAAAATTAAAATCAAAAATAAATGTTATTTATAAGCGATGTAATGAATATCACTAGTAATTCTTAGAGACTTTTTTAAATGAAAGTTATAATTGTCACTGTCCTTAGTAGTAGTATTTTTGTCTCCCTAAGCATGTGGGTATGGGAGTTATAAACAATATATACGAATTGTAGTGAAAATTTCAAAAACAATGTTATTTTACACGAATAAACTCATCAAATTAGTTATTTTGTACAAAAGAAAGGTGGTTATGGATACATAAGTCATTCTCCCTAAAACACACATTTAAAGTGTGTTCAGAAATGACAACTTTTGGAAGCACATGCCAGTTTTCCCAAAAAAATTTAATCAGTTATAAAATTTTTTTCATTTCATTTATTCATGCATCATGATGCAGGAAAGTCAAAAAGTCCAATTGTATAACATCACACATAAAATACAAAATGCTTTAATACAATATTTAATATTAAAAAAATAATAATAATAATAAAATAAAGTTAAAAACGATATAAATACAAATGTTAATAGCAAAGTTTATATTATAGTTCCCCAACCAAATACAGTTATATAGCAAATAAAAAAGAAAAACCAAATGTCGATAATGAGTTCATAATGTAAAATAGGCTACTAAAGTTCACTTCATGCAAATCTAATATATTTGTGTTGGAAAACTTGATTTGAATAAGAACAATTTCGTAGATGCAGAGGCAACCGATTTCAAGCTCTGAAAACGCGCACCGTAAATGATTTTAAGAATATGGAAGAGTCTGATATAAAAGGAATTACAAATTGTGGATTTCTAGTTGATCTGGTGAACCAGAATCTACTTCACAGTAAAGGTGGTGAATCAGATATTACCAATTTATAAAATGATTTAATGATTCGAAATTCAACATAATTCCGAAAGGGAACACGTAAAAATCGTATAGCATATTGTGATACATGATCATAGCACCTCAAACTGTACATACACGTAGCTCACTACCATATTAAAAATCCTCTCAATTTTCCTAAGGCAACCAAGATTTGCACATCAGCAAAGCGTGAGCTAAGCTATCTTTAATATGAATTGAGAGGAATATATTTGTTAATGCGAGGGGTTGATCGGACAGTTTTTATTACCTTATATTTCTGGGGTTCACAAAATGGAGATTATTTTACCAAGCAGGGACTTTAAACGTTCAAATAAGTAGTTTATATATCGAGTGTAAAATGAGTACTGATACTTGGGCGAGAGTTAGAAGGCCGCTTTATAACACTGCTAGAATAGTAGAGTGAAAGCTCTTTTCTTAACCGTGCTGGGCGTGTACTTAAAAATTAAAACTTACAACTATCAGGGTAAGGAAAACTTGTGCACGTAAACAATATTCATATTGTACAACTTCCGCAGAGTTAAAAGTATCTTTGGAAATATAGAATCAATACGAGCACGAAAGTCAAGTCGTTAATCAAGTATTATGACGAGACACCTTATTTCATCTACAAACTCAATACTGTTTCCATTAATGATGATGTAAAAATTCCAAATAGATTGAAATGAGGAGACGAAAAGCATAGCTTTAGTTTTGCTACAATTAATATAAAATTTTATTTTCATTTAACCAATTATTTTTAGCATTCCTAAAAAAAAATATGGATATCATCGGTACATAAAAATGAATAACAACAGCTGTGGCGAATAACCTCAGTTAAACCATTAATATACAATATATATGTAAACAAAAGTGGGCCAAGAACCGATCCTTAAGGAACACCACAGTGTACAATAAGCATATCAGAAAAATTACCATCCATGGAAACGAATTGTGATCGGCCCGACAAATACGAACGAACCAATTTGGAGACTGTGCTAGAAAACATAAAATTAGACATTAATTTACAAACAAGCTTAGTACGGTCCACTCTGCCAAAAGCCTTTGATAAATCGAGATCTACAAGCACTCCTAAATCGCGATTATTCATCGTCTCCCTAACATTATCTGTTAAATGGAGCAAATGAGTGGTGGTATTAAAGCTTCTTCTAAATCCATATTACCAGTCAACAATCATGCTCTGATCATTAATATAATTTAAAACTTGTTCTTGCATCAAATGTTCAACAACTTTAGAACGAGCTGGAAGTATACTAAAGGGTGATTTTTTTTATCGTAGTTTTTTTTTTTTTTTTTAAATCGAATAAAACACTCAAATTTGCATCATATATTAAAATTTTTTATTGGAATCGATAAATTGGTCTTTGCCATTTAATCTTCGTCTTAAAATGTCCATTCGGAAGGTCAAATTTTTCTTCACTTCCTCGAGCATTTCGGTCTGTATTCCACGAATAACGCGTGTTATGTTATCCTGTAAGGCTTCAATAGTGTTCGGCTTGCCTACATAGACTAACGACTTGGCATAACCCTACAAGAAATAATCAAGAGGCACTAAATCGCAAGATCTTGGGGGCCAACTCACAAGACCAAATCGAGAGATAAAATGCTCACCAAAGTCATCCCTCAACATATCCATTGTTTCACGAGCAGTGTGAGCAGTGTCAACCAAGTTCAATTCAGCTAAAAAAAAATGGCGTATCATGGCTCGATATCGTTCATCGTTGACGATGACGTTTCTTCCACGGTCGTCTTTTCGTCTTTGAAGAAAAATGGACCGATGATGCCACCTGCGCATAAACCACACCAGGCTGTCATTTTTTCGGGATGCATCGGTAATTAATGTATGGCATGTGGCTGTTCATCACTCCAGACGCGACAGTTTTGCTTGTGTACGTATCCATTGTGCAAGAAATGAGCCTCATCGCTGAATACAATTTTTCGATAAAACAGCGGATTTTCATTGAGCTTTTGTAAGGCCCATTCACCAAAAATTAGATGTTGTGGTAGGTCATTCGGGTTCAATTCTTGCGTAAGTGGATTTTTATGGGCTTTCAAACCCAAATCGACGTGTAAAATTTTCCTTGTGGTTCAGTAAAACATGTCCAATCGCTGAGAATGACGATGAATTGACATTTCACGATCGTCATTAACATTGGCCGCTACGGCTGCAATATTTTCTTCGGTGCGCACTCTACGCATGCGAGTCGATGGTTTTATGTCCAATAAAGTAAATTTGGTGCGAAATTTGGAGATAACAGCACGAATTGCTGATTCAGCAGGTCGATTATGACGATCATAAAATTGTCGTATCAAACGATGCACATTTGTCACAGAGAACGAAGTTTGATTCTAAATTTCTTTCATGATTTTGAGTCATACCCGGAAACGCACTACTTGAGGTATAGCTGTTGATCAGGAAGTGTTCATTAATACTATTAACATCAACATCTGCCATTTCATCATTGTCCGTCATGCAGCCTTTCGCCCAAACATGAGTCCAAATTTTAAAAAAATACTCATGTTGTCAAAGACTTGCACCACCATACCACCATACTATCTTTTCTCCTTTCTAAGAATGCACTTGACTTTATTTCTATACCTGCAAAAAATTCACGAATTTTCTTGAGTAGGGTTTCAGTTGGTAATTTCATTCAAGAATTACCTTACATTTCCACAAACAGCCCAACGACACACAGTGTTTTGAAGAAAAAAATTGTTAAAATTATCCATCTAAAAACATTCTAAACAATTTGTTAAGTTCCACTGTCAGTAGTAAACGATTTTTTCCTCAAGGGTCTATAACATTCTTTGGTCTGGCAAAATAAAATAAAAAATAAAAACGACTGAAAATGTTTCTTGTAATACCTGGCAAAATTTTATAAAAATCGATCTCTTAACCAGGCCGGTACCTGGCTGTTTTATTTTACCCATGCTTTAGTTCTATATATATAATAAATTCAGTCATTGTTGATACCCACTAAGCGTTTGCTATGTTGGCGTGTGATAATGGAATACTCCATAGTCCATTTTTTCTGTCCGTAACTGCAAATTCTTTCCTCTGTAATTTCTAATTAGTAAAATATAATTGATACAAATCGATCAAGTACTGGCGTTTCTTTTGGTACCTCCAACACGTATGGCTGATTTTAGGCATATATTCTTAGCTTTATATCTTTCAAGACGTTGTTCTGAATTTAGTCAAATTTGATACGAATTATGCGACTAATGAACTTAGCTTAGAGAAATTAAGTACCTCTTATATGAAATGGCTATCGTGCGAAATTTAACTTTTTACTATGATTTCGAAACTGTGAACTGCAATAGCTTAAATCTTTGGCCATTGTATTTCGTTGAAAACGAATTTTACTTGTATTTGTATTCGGTATATTCGGCATTCGGTTTACAGTTTGCATTCATACTGAAGACACCAGGACGGGCGTGCTTTAATATAGCCAAATTTAATCCAGTAGATTTGATCGATTTTCTGAAACTCATTTTATTTCCTGTAACTCCCAGTTCTGTAATGCTTGGTAAAAATAAGAAAAAAAAGTGATCGATTCATCAAGCCCCTCCCAGTACGTCCTTCAACTGACCAATTTAACCATTATATTTTTATGTTTTTATTCTGTAACCAGTACTACGAAATTAAGTAAAATTTAGCAAGGATATGCCAAATTACGATCTGAAAATGCAAATAGACCCCATTAACACACTCCTTCTGGTGACTCCCATGTGAAGCGAGTTATCTTCTAAAATTATTCTTTTCCTGTAATTCCTAATCTTCAAACTGCTGCAACGTAGATTTTTTAACAATGTGTTGTATTTTACTGCATGGAAAAACTTAGGAAAAACCGACCATTCGACCACTTCTGATACCTCCTTTACAAATGATCGATTTAGCCAACATATTTTTAGCAAATTTTTCAAGCAACCAATTTTGGCAGACACTACGATTTTGATAAACTCAATTTTGAGAATGAAAATGAATTGCGTTTAATTTTTGCCCGTAAACAGCCTGTAAATTCACAGACTTGGTTAAACGACTAAAAACGGAATGGACAAACCGCGCTTTCTGGTATCTTCCATATAAATTACGTAAAACAGCCCATCTTTTTCTATGTATGAAAGAAAAAATTTTCTGTATTACCGTCTCCCTCAGATTGCCTCATATACAAATTTGAAGATTTGCCAAAACTCAATTCCTAACCGAAACACAGTAAGTTATAAGTAATAATTATAAATGAGAATATTGCTCAATATATATATATAATATTACTCTCAAAATCATATTTTGAGATAAGCCATTATGGGGAAATTGTGTTTTCATACTGGCGCAAATATTTCCAATTTCGAACTAAACCTACCTACGACTCAACACATTTCGTTTCAGCTTTGACGGTGATTTCAACAGATATACAACAGTCATGAATAAATCGACTCAGATTGCACGACAATCAGGGATATACTTGCATATGTTACAAAAGTAAAGAAATAGTAAAAAAATTTATATTTTGTCCTTCGACTTATTGATTTCAAAAATTGTGTAAAAATACAATAATAAAAAATGCATCTATCTTGTCCAATTTACTAACAACCTTCGGAATAACCTATCTAGTAATTTATGATCTACAGAGTGAATTACTCTTTGCATTCCTCCAATTATTTTTTTTTTTTTCATTACCAGATATGCCAGCTAAAAATATGACAAGCATGTCCATATCTAATCTAGAATTAGCATTTATTATTGTAATTGTGCCATAGAAAGTCCTGAAGCATGTAGTGTTCACGTCGTTTGCTGAAATTCTCTGGTTAAGGCGTGAAGCAAAAACTATTAAGGTACTAGCGATTATTACCGATTATTGCGTTATATTAATCTAGGCATTAAGGCCGGACAATTAAAAACTAAATATTCGATTACACAACGTCTGTCCAAGTCCTATAATTGTAGAAAGTTATGCAATCTAGCCTCAAATCAGCCAGTTATTATCATCTTCTGTATCGTGTATCGAAAGAAAATTGGAAAATGCAATCCATCTGGTTACTGTTAACACAGGGGCACCGTCCTTGTGTTATTTTGAGTACTAATTGTTCTGGTTACTTACGAGTATACCTCAATACAATGCATTGCTTTAGATGTTAACAACAGACACTTGCCGCAATTAAATCTTGGCAATAGAGAATAATGTTTCGAAGGATTCCCTTCCAATACATATCCTCCTCATTGAAGATTCATTTTGTCTACTGTGCTGATGTCCCCAACTTATCTCTCTCCAGTGGTGAAAGGAGCAACACAATCTAATTCGGTTGTATTGCGAAAAAGCAAAAGTTGAAACAATGTTAATGCTTACACAGTGATGAAGGGGGTGTGAGAGAGACACAGGTCTACTTTTGAGGAATCAAAGTTTGTCTATTAAAACCAAACTGAATGGAAGCCACAAGTGTTGGCTGCATTGATTTGGTTCGGATTTTAGTTCGATAATAACTTTTGAAAATTTGATACAGAAATTCGTGGACAACAGGTGTTTACTGTTTAGTTGTTAAAGGGCAGAAAGGATAGAAACAATTTAAAAATTTAATTTAAGGATAACGCTTATCCTTAATAAGTAAATGAGTACTGTTTGTCGCCATAAAAATAAGTTGGAAAGACATGGGTGTAAATAACAATCACATGGCAGGGTTTAAACTATTCGAATGTTGACCTAATTTTTACCACGCTTTCTCTGAGACTTTGCACACTTTTGCACCAATGCAAAAAGACGTTTGGTGGAGATATATAAAGTTAGTTAACCTTACTGTCATTTTTGTTCTCGTTTCCATAAGAGGCACTCTGGTGCTGATTGTTAGGTCATACTGATATATGTAAGTGCCACAGAAAAATTAATGAAAAATGAATTCATTCTGCACATACAATTTATGTGGGGAACGATAACGCCCCAGAAGCCCTCGTCCATAGGGACTGGAACATAAATCCATTTCTTCTAGCTGCATTAAAAACCTTAAAAGAGCAAAATAATTTTTGTCATAACTTTTGAAATATCTGCGCAAACCCATTAAAATTGGTACACTGTAATTTGTATACGCGCCACTATAAAACGAGAAGTATGATTAATTTATCATTCCGTTCATGACAGCAGGAATACACATCTAAGGTTGTGTCTGTTCCCCTGAACTAAGAAGCCGATATTTGGCACAAATGTGTGCCATGTTCATAAACACGCTAAATTCGAAACTAGGCCAAATCGGCTCGATGTAAAAAATTGTACCCCATACGAGGAATAGAAAAATGGAAATTTTTCAGAATTTTGTCAACAATTTTATTATTTCGTGTGCTAATTAAAATCTATATACGAGTATGGTGGTGTTGCATATACTGAAAAAAGTCATCCCAAACTAAATTCTGGACGTAATTACCAAAAATCAATAAAAAAACACATCTTCACTGAAGACACACAAACTTATCTTACTTATAACGTCCTCTATACATTCAGACCACAGGTGGGGAAATCGGAACATCAGTAAACAACATTACCTTACAATGACTGAACACAGCTGGAGTAATGGGCATGTTCAGTGTTTTTTTAAACAATTGCACCATTTGTTCATTAATAAAAAATTTTATATGGGACTATTGTATAGGTACTGAACAGTTCCAGCTCATTAACTTGTGATCGTGGTTATACAGAAATTTTCAAAATATGGAGTTTCCTTAAAAAATGTACAAATTCAACACATTATTTATGAGAACATGGAGTTTTATGACACGCCTTCTTATTTGATCGCAAGAGTAATAATTGGACCGATAAGAAAGGATCGTCCACTTAGCTTTCGAAAAATTACCCACATTTCCAAATTGTAACATTCTCACCTCTTATTAGTTTATTAAAAACAATATCGGATGGAATTTAACAGATGTGGAGAGGACAAACTACAATTTACACATATAAATTTGTAGGAGACAGCAATACTAGGACGTGGCTATTAAATACTGCCGAAGATACGATTTTCCGCTGCGAAATTTACTAAGAAGTATTTACTTACATCGTTCAGGACGCTGTTCACCACAATCCAAGATGATGGGTATATAAGTTTTCTCCTGTTCAACATTGCGAGTACCTACTTGTTTCCCACACTCTTTTCAAGACTTTAATAGATATGAGAGCCAGGGCCTGTCTGACATTTGCGAGTGCCCACTTGTTTCCCACGCTATTTTCAAGAATTGAAGGGCCTAAGTTAACATCACCCGACAAAATGGCCAATGAATTTGACCAAAATCTCTTTTTCGTCTATATATTTTGGGTAGTTGTTGAACAAATGAAATTTCCGTTGTTGGCGTAAAATGGCTAACGAAAATTATTGATAATACAATCTATTTTTTTGTCGGGAAATAACGACTGTAAAATTCGCCTGATCTTTTAATGCAATAAACAATGATGACGCTTTGTTAGGCAGTGCCCAATAATTGATGGTAGAGTATCTGCCAGCAAGTGTTCATGTTTGCCGATTGTAAGTTGAAGAGAAATAATAACTAAATTAAAAGAAATATTTATGTGAGTAGTAAACAACTGATGAAGTGATGATAACTTTAGCGAAATTTGATTAAATTTAGGTTAAGTAATATAATATATTAACTTAAGAATGTTTGGGATAAATAAGTCATTTGAGTGGGAGGGAACAGTAGAGTCGTGGTTAATCAGTTGATTGTCTTAAATTGTACTAAGCATTGCAAACCAATACAATGAACGAAAAATTAGGTTAAGTAAACTACGGATAAGGATGTCAGTTTGTAAGAGACGACAAAATATAAATATATATAAAATATATATATAGACCATCCTCGGCTAGAATCCAGCAAAATATTCTCTTGTGCCAAGTTTTAAGGAGCTGCATAAGATTTACCGTAGTTAAAAGCCAGACGGACATCGAACAGTCAAACTAAAATGGCATAAAATACATTTAATTAAAAGATACTTGCTACTTTAAATGTCTCTTTCTGAGTGAAGTTAAAAAATATTAAACCATCTTGGAGTTGCATTTAACTACCATTTATTATTTTAGTAATTGGAAAAAAGTTTCGGCGTTTTCAAGTTGATTTTTTTCCAGTATTACATATTTATAAAACTATATTGTTGGAATTAGGAAATTATGTGGAAAATATACTGAAAATGTATCGAAAAACGTGGCCGAATTGTAACTATTTAAATTTTAAAAATTAAAAAGACGAAAAATTTATCTTTAGGGAAAACCTGTAACAAATTGCAACTAATTTAATGAAATTGGCGGTTTTAATCTACTGATAGTCTAGTTTTATTTCCCGACCGATATTTTCTTGTTACGCTGTAATTTTTCCACATTATGTTGAAATCTTCCTATTCAGTTTCATCTACGACATACATTTATGATATGTATATTACTTACTACAGATCAATATATGCTAATCAATATAATGACAAAACCCAACAACAACCCAACAGAATTTCTGTAAAAAGGCAGTGAGTTAGAGTATATGTATGTCACGTGGTTACTTTGGTCGACTATAAAATCACTCTCATTGCATATCGATCGAAATACGTTGTCTAGAGGTGTCTGATGTAATTCACATTGCTGTAATTCGCTGATACAAATTCGTTAAAACATTTGGCTCTTTAGGACTCGCTCCGATCAGATGAAAACATTAAAGCAATCGATAAAGCGTATCCATGATAATCGCAAGAACATTTCCCTTTAACGTTTCGTTGACGCTCCCAAATATGATAAATTTTGAGCCTACACTGTCCCTGGTTTTCAAGTTCTTATTAAAACAACTACAACCAAAAAAAAAAAAAAAAAAATGAGCAAGAAGAATGTATTAAAATCAACATCATCAACTTTGAGTCGACTTCATCAAAAACATATTAGGTTTCAAATTAAAAACAACAGGTAAAAAAAAATAAACCCGCCTTGGTTCGATTCGACGCAACTGAACCGAATTAAATCCCCATGAGGGCAAAGAATGTGGCACCGTTTAACGAGAAGACGCAACTCAAAGAGGCAAACGCAACAACCACATGAAACACAAGAGTCTTCAAGTTTCCCGGCAGCATGAGAAAGGGCGTGTTAATAAAGCAACGACAAAAGACTGAACCCCCAAAGAACTAAAAGGAACAAGAGAGTGATTGTCAACTACTTCTTCTTCTACCACAATTCTGAGGAAGCTGCACCGTAAGGAAGATTCACACGTAGTAATGGATGTGTGTCGTATGTGTGAATGTCTTAAATGGTCAATATTAAATTTGGATTCCGTACCAAATGCGCACATCTATGAGTTTTTTTGTATGTGTTTGGAGTGTCCACCATGGGCAAACCTAAAAGACATTGTGGTCAAAATGAAAGGAGCAACGGACGTAAATAACAAAGGAGCTAAAGTAAATTTACGAAACCACAAGAGATGTTTAAGTGCTCTTTGTTTGCCTCTGTTCTTGTTGCAGGAAAATCACACGGATGGACTCAAGAAACATTGACGGACAGGCAGTCCGTTTGTCTTTCGGTTTTAGGCATGAGCAGCATGCCGCACATGCAACATGCCACACAACAGCTCATGCCGGCAACAAATGACCGGTAAGACGTTTCATACTCTTCTTTTGTTTTTGACCTTCTGGTCTTGAGGAGAATTCAGTGCGCTGTGTTGTTACATTGCTCTTGTATTTCGGTTGGTTTGCCTTTGAACGTTTATTACAGGTACACAAATTTAATATTTAGACGTACTGACGGTGCAATGTGCGTGCAGAGCTGTTAAATGCAACAAAATGTTACTTCCCGCCATGCTATGTACAAAATTTTCGATTTATTTTAGATATAGCGGCGGATTGGAGAACCCATTTTCGAACCCATCTCTAAACCAAATTCATGTGCAACTATTTAAGTGATGACTATTCAGGTGGGTTTCGTGGATACTACGAAATGGAATGGAACCTGATTATCTACAAGGCGACTTGATTATCCCCTGGTCTATGTATATATGAGAAATCGGATTGATTTAGTCACAATATATGGATAGGAGTATCTAGCACTATGAACCTGCGTGTTATCCAAGGTGCTGACATAGGTTCAGTTCACTACTAGCTTTTTTATTGTTGTCAATTTAGTTTTTTTCGGTAAATTTTCTTCAAACTATTCAGCGGGCTCAAATTGAATTTAGCTTTATGCTTTTATTTCTGTGTTTTCCCCATAATTTTTTTTTTAAATTTGTTTTTTGTTGCGAATTATGTTATTGCAACTTATTTCAGCATAAAAAAATCCTAAAATAAATTTAATAAAAATTACCGTAGGCATTCAATCAAAAAAAGAAAAGCGATGCAACTGCGAAAAGATCTTGCGGCGTAGAAAAAATGGCTCTGCGAATGAATTAAAGAAATTCAGATTCCTGATCCCAGTTTTTGAGACATTAAGCGCGGATGCAGCCCACAGCGCTTTTTATTTTGCTGTGAAATAGCTTGGAGAATTTCTTACGAAGTAGAAAACTATCAGTTATTCAAAAAAAAGTTGAAATGTTAAAATGTTCATAAATAGTTCAATTTCTTCTGATCCATTATGCATTTTTCGTTTACAAGTAAAGTTGAATAAAACACACATAAAGCTATGATTTCGATGAAACTTGTTTTTCATTATAATGCATGGACCTTGCCTTTATTATATTATGTACGAAACACAATGTCATTTAAAGGACCGCCTCTCGATTGGTTGCAGCAGTGGATCGTTTTGAGCTAGTTTTAGGGTCCAATGTCACCTCCAGACAATAATGCGTACCAAACAGTCACTTTTTCCGAATACAAAGGCTTTCCCACAATCACTGCTGGGTTCTCCGAGCCCCATATGCAAGAATTTTGCTTGCTAATGTAACCACCGAGTGAAAAATGAGCTTTATCGCTCAAGAAGCTTTTTTTTCGACTGAAAGCCCACGTTTGAATAACCACTTTTATAGTAAGATTTCACTATTTTTGTGAGTTCTTAGGTGGTTCAACAAACCTTTCACTAAATAAATAACACTTCAGATGACAGGTATTTAACAGCTGACAGCCTTGCCAGACCGCCGGTTTTAAAATCTCTAGGTTAAGATTAGGCAGTGGCACCTCCCATGCAATTTAACGATTTAGTTGGCCGTATATCATGAGATATTAGTGGTATGAATATTGGAACTGATACACATTTCACCGACATGGTTAGTAAATAGCACAGTCTTTCTTGAAAAATGAATATAGCGGCTAAACCGATTGCCATGAAATAATAAGAGTATGCTACAATCGCAAAATTGTCTTATGCTATGCAAGTTATGACTGGAAAAAAAGCATAGCTCCACCAATACTACAAAAAAAATCAAATCTCATAAATAAATATATGATATATAGAATATAGAATAGGCAAATATCTGTGTTATAAACAATTTTATCCTGGTTCTATTTGAGGCAGAGAGTTGAGTATTATGCGATTTTATAAGATGTGTCATTCCCACTTTAATGCCGGTGTTACACTGTGCGCCGCGTCGGCTAGTTATGTAATAAATTCGGTCGTAACAGCCACAACCATTTGTATTATACATATGAAAAACTATTTGTGGTCCTTGTCTTAATGCGAGTCACTCAAATTTAGCAAAAAGACTTAATGTGAGATAAGACATATACAAATTAATTTTGATCTGCTGAAATTCCTGTATTGGTTTCTGTTTTCAGAAACGATAAATTTTGTAATAATTCCAAGGTCAATTTTGCATTCACGCATTTTGCAATACATAATAAGTGCGATAGAGGACAATCTAAACACATACATTTACTATAAAATATATGAGTTTCACAAGAACGAGCGGACTCAGGATAATATGTGCGCATCAAGGTGCTAACCAACAGCATAAAGAAAAATTGTTTGCATTTTAAATTTCGTACGATATAATATTTCTATGCTTTTTCATGTGAGTGCCTTGCAAAATCCATATTTTTTAATCTTATAAAATGCCTGTGAAAAAAATTAAAATCCTAAATCCCATGTTTACAAAAGTGATCAATTTTGAGAAAAAAATATATATATATTTTTTAATGTTTCCCAAAATATATTCAAGGGTCTTCAAGCGTGTTCATTAACCGTCTTCATATAAGCTAGTTGTGACGCTTGTCCTTCGAAAAATATATAAAATACGCTACGATTTTTCTACTTTTATTGTGCATGAATTCACAGCATTTGTCGATAAGAATGCGAATTACCATGATCCTCCTGGCACTGCAGACACTTCTGCACTAATGTAATGGTCAATTCACCTGACTGACATTTTTGTACTGATTTAATGTTTGGCCGTACATATTGAGAAAAGAAATTATGATAAAAAAAGACCAGTTAAACAGATACAGAAGTAATTATTATTATTATTAAAAATGGCGAACGTAACTAATCTTGGACGGTGTTTTACATTATTTAAAAAGCTATAGCATGCGAAGCCTGTTCTATTAGTACTTTTTTCAAAAATAAAACGAAAAAATTTTATCAGGTAATCTTTATTATCATACCGAAGAACCATTCTTCAGATTTATTTCTGAAAGATCATTTTTTTTAAAGGTTGACCGTAACTGCGTCTACTACGGTTCATTCCTCGAGCATTTCGAGTGACACGAGTAATGATGACTCCCTATTACTCTGTCGTAGTCGCATAGCCCCAGAGGAAAAAGTTTATAGGGTGATGTCACACGATGTAAGCGGCCAATTTGTTGGTCTTAAGCAAACAATTAAATGTTCACCGAATTATTCTTGTGATGATACCATGATTTCAAGAGCTATGTGTCAACTGTATGTACGGGCTTATGCGCTAAATATTCGCATGATGAAATATTTCAAAATAGTCTACAAAAATACTATGACTGAAAATTACCTGTAAATAAATCGCCCTATATAAAGCTTGTACAGCTGCGCACCTGTCTAACCCTACATTTGCCCACTTATTGTTTTACGTGTTTATCGTTGTACACCCAGCAATGGGCATAAAGACTGTAAGACGTGGGCCCAGTTGTTACAACTTCGTACCTTACAGATCACTCCAATGTATAACTTCATCGAACGTATATCAAAAACGCGACCAATATCGTTTTTGTTTACCAGCTATTTTTCTGCTCTTAGAAAATTATTAATGCATTTTCCTTTTGTTTTACCAAAAGTTCGTCAGTTTTTGTTTATTATGACTTCAAAATTGATGACAGAATTGTAGAGACAAATTGAAAAAAAAAAAAAAAAAAAAAAAAAAATCGAATAAAATGGAACTGAGCTGAGCTGAGCTGATTTGAGCCTAAGAACAATGCATTTTCAATTTCCATTCAGATGACAGCATTAACAAAACAAACACAAAGGATTATTTATAAAAAATTGTACGTTTCCAGCAACAAATAGAAATTATTGTTGGAAACCTCTTATTTTTTACTTTTTCTTACAGAGTTTTCCATCGCTTACGAGTATTTGGGTTTTGTTCTTTCGTCATCATTTCGCTTGAGTTGTTTTCATTTCCAACATCCTCCTCGATGTGATTGTTTACATTGTTTTGTTATAATTGTTTAAACAAAGGCTGGTATAACCTCGGGATTTGTATTGATTCTGGGCAAACAAAATCTCTCTCTAGAACTAAACAGGCCTCATGTGTTTCATGGTCTCCTTTTCTCGAGATTTAATGAGGTGCCAGTGAAATCACTTAGCATTTATTTTAAATTTTAAATCCAAACAACGACGTCATGAATTCGATGTCTAAAACAATCGTAAAATTGATAGTGTGCCGCACCAATGAACTGTCGTCACTGGAGGCTTGCAACATGTTGCACGATTGTACGCAGCTGGTGGGCTTCGTACGGGCATAAACAGCCCTCTGAAGGCTATGAGTAATTGACCCTCATTTACAACGATGGTGGCAAGGGAAGAAAATGTTTGTAAGTCGATTTTTTACGATGCTCTCATAAAACCCTAATAAAGTCTATTGCTTTTTGATAGTTTGGTCATACAACCATATTTTATTTGTTGCTAACTATTTAAATCTAGCATATTTATTTATTTTATTCGACACTACTCGTATTCTGACTTGTGATTTTCTTGCAAGATCGTAAAATGTATTATGTAAATGAACAAAACAGTATGATTTTTATCGAGAGTTGAAATATATGGTAAACAATAAACGTAAAAAGTGTCAGATATCTAAAGATATTTGAACACGAAGGGCCATAATATCGAGTACTTTCAAATATAAATGACCGCTTGCTTCGTTATGGCGCATAATTTATAACGTTATTTATTGTCGAAACTCCAAATGTAGTTAACTGGTTAATGGATAAAAAATCCATTCGGATGTATTTGTATTTCAAGCGTTCGTACCTTAAAGAGATTGCAAAATGTTGTTTAAAGTGGAAAATGACTTCTCTTTGTAAGTCTATTTTCAGCATTGAAACACTGATGAAAATCACTGCAAGTGTGGAAGTCAACAATTGAGTGTCATATTCGCAAAGTATAAATTTTTTTAACTTTCTTGCTGTGGCTGAGGTCATTTATTTACTGACTTTCGACTTGAAAATTTCTTGTGGATAAATACAGATTTTGGCAAATATAACAGGCATTTTCTGGAGTCAGACCTTGTGCTAGGTTAATAGATATAGAAAATGCATGGATTTACGAATGCCAGTTCAATTTTTCATCCAGAGATCAAGACGTTTGTTAATTGATTATAGGTAATATTGGGTCATCGAAAAATAAATTTTTATCTTCACCTCAAGGAATGAAGGAATGTAACATTTGACACGGCAAAACTGCCAGCACATTTTGCCAGGTCGTAGCTGTGGATAGTAAATGGTTCTTCCCACACAAATTGATCTATATTCCAAAATTTAATTTTTTATCTCTAAGTCAAAATTCTGCAGATACCTGAAGTTGTGTAAATCTTTTTGATCTATAATTCTTGGTAAAATCTGGAAAGATCGATCAGTTAAACATTGCCTTTCGATGCCTCCCACACAAATGTACGGTTTAATCTGTGTATTCTTCACTTAAATGTAATACACATTAAGGGTTTGCTAAGGTAGCGTCAAGCCCTTTCTGGCTTGCAAAATGGGCGACACAACTTGGTCGGTTTTAAGCAATTAAAATCCTTGCGCTAACCTGACGTTTTGTGAATCGACTTAGTCAACAATTTGTGGTAAAATCAGAAAGAATTGATAAACCACGCTCTTTCTGGTATCCCCCATACAAATGAAAAATTTAGACCAGACTTCATGTGCCTACGAAGAAAATTGACCGGATTGCCGCACCTATTCTGGCACCGCCCATACAAATTTACTAATTCACCGAAATTAATTTTTTTCTGATTTGTAGAATGCAGCAACCTAAATTTTTGTGTATTGTGTTGCTTTTTAGAGTTTGGTAAAACTTAAGAAAAGCCGACCACGCCTATTCTGGTACTTCTCATAAAAATTATCCTTTGATCCGCTAAAATTGCACACGATATACGTTTGACAAACTTAGTTCTGAGAATTAATTCTGAGAATTAGTTCCGAATAATTTAATTCAGCATTAATTTAAATGTTTGTCAATTTCCTTGCAATGCTTGGAAAACTTGAAAAAATCAACGGTATAAACTCGCGTTTCCTGCGACTCTTTTACTAATTACTCAATTTGAACTATTTATTCCTGGCTTAAAATTTGTAAAATGACGTTGGATGAAAGTATATATAAGTTAGTTCACCTGATTGAAATTTCGGCACTGGTTTATATTTTATGTTTATGTTACGCATAAGTTGTTACGCCACGTATAAAAGACTAAAACTTTCGTCGTTTTTCGGACTAAAAATTGCAGATTTTGGGTAGTTTTATATTTTAGAAGATATCATTTTGTCTCCAAACCTTAAATCCAAAAATTAAGAATTGTGCGGCAGATCCATGCTCTCATGTATCTTTTTAAATGAAAATTTGTAAACTGGGTTTTTTTTTTATGTTGGTACACTCGTCTCGACGATATGTTGACGGTTTTATCCATATAGCATGTTTAGTTAGTTTGTGAGAGGCAAGAGAATATGTCAAGTGTTTCGTGTGTTCGGCGATTTTCTGCTATCGAAAAAATGGATCAAAGAAGTTGCATCAAATTTTGTGTAAAAATGGAACTGAGTGCTCAAAAACACTTGAAATGTTGACAGTGGCATACGGTGAGAGTACTCTGAGTCAAATGTTTACAACTGGTAAAGCTTTTTACAGAAGGCCGAGAAGATGTGGATGACGACGCTCGCTCTGGACGCCCCAGCACATCAACAACTGATGAAAATGTTGAGAAAGTGAAAATTGTTATAGAGAATCGTCGAATCACAATTAGAGAAGTTGCTGAGGTTGTCGGCATATCGGTTGGCTCATGCTATGCAATCTTTTCGGAAATTTTGGGCATGAAGCATGTGGCAGCGAAGTTCGTTCCAAAATTGCTTAATTTTGACCAAAAACAACGTTCCATGAGCATCTCTCATGGACTATGACATCGAAACCAAAGCCCAATTGTCCCAATGGAAGAGTCCAGGAGAGCCAAGACCAAAAAAAGCACACCAAGTTTGATCACATGCCAAAGTTTTGCTCACTGTTTTCTTCGGTTACCATGGCGTAGTGCATTAGGAGTTCTTACCATGAGATTGTACGGTAAATAATAATAAACTAACGTTTGTGAGAGACGGTCGTGTTTTGTAAAATTCTTCATTCATCAAAGGTTTTAGTTAAAATATTTGAGATCATTTAGCCAAAAGCAATTGTTGGTGTTATAAAAAAAGTGTCTTGTAACACCAATCAATCCAAAAATAAGCAATCAATCTATAAACAATACAAACAGTGCAGTAAACAAAACTCAGTAAACAAAGCAAAATGAATTGCAAAAAGAGCAACAACAACAATAATGAAGATTCACCAGCAGTAACAAATGTGATGCTGGCCGAAAATGAGAACAACACAACTACAAATATCATCAACGTGCCAAAAAGAGAAGGCAGACGTTACAATGAACCTCTCTTTTTGATAATGTGTTAAAAACACCCAGGCTGTCAAACATTGACTCGCCATTTAAGTTGCTGAATTTGGTTGACAAGAGATTCGAGAACATGCAAGATCTCTTAAAAACGATGTTCCAGGAGAGTGAAGCAAGGTTGGAGAAATTGTTTGAAGCCAAATTCAACGATTTGAAAAAAGATATGGAAAGTATGAACCAAAGAGTAATGAAGTTGGAAACTGTAGTTAACGATATTGTAACTCTGAAAGATGAAGTAAAGATGCTAAAATCACAACTACAGCGGCAGGAAAATTCTCTTGTAGCAGCAGATCTTCGAATTAATGGAATACCATATCACAGAGAAGAGAATTTATATGACATATTTGAATCAATATGTGACACTCTAAAAGTAAATACTCCAACAGTAAAATCCATCTTTCGTCTGCAAAATCATAACAATAAAGAAAGGGGGTATTCACCAGATGCTGTAATTATAGTTAAATTACTATCGCAGTATGATAAAAATTTAATTTTGAAAACTTTGGCAAACTTTAGGAAAGCAAATAGGGGAAACTTATTACTGGACTATATTGGATATGGCTCTGATTCACCCATTTATGTTAACGAAAACATTACCTCGTACAATCACAAAATCCTCAGATTTACAATAGAACTAAAGAAAAATCCGAAGATTTTTTTATCTTTCACAATCCGTGGTTTGGTTCATATCAAAATTAATGATAATGATAAGCCACTTTACATTGATTCGATTGAGATGTTAAATAATTTATTTCGCAATGAAAACCAATAATGTTAACTATTGTTTCGCCTTCTTTTATAGCTATATCGGAAATTTTTGTCATCGTAACAATGTAGTAATTCATGATTTGTTAAAGTATTATATGTTGTTGTTATGTTTATGTTATGTTGTTATGTTTATGTTATGTTGTTATGTTTTATGTTTTTCTAATTATTTCGAAAGTCCTGAAAGTTGTTTAATTTATAATATAATAGCTTTATGCCCTTATTTTGCTTATGAACCATTCATTTTTATAACATCAACTCATGACTCAACGTTATGGTAGTAACTTGAGTTCCAAAGATCGTACTTTTGACATGATACGCATATTGTGTAAGCAGAGAGGACTTAATATTTGTCATATAAACGCACAGAGCTTAAAAAACAAAATTGATGAATTCCGCTTTATATTTGAAAAGTGTAATGCAGATGTTATATGTGTAACTGAGACGTGGCTTAAAGAATCAGTTACTGATACACTCGTAAATTTATATGAATATAAAATGTTCCGGTGTGACAGAGAATCTCTTGGAGGCGGTGTTGCTATATTTGTCAAGAAGAATTTTTTAAGTAAAATTGTCTTTAAATCATCAAAGGAAGAAAAAATAGAACACTTGTTTGTGGAAGTTGCGTCAAGTGAAAATAAAATACTCGTAGGTTGCGTTTATAGACCCAATCGCAGAACAAATACTGATAACTTTCACGGTTTCCTAGAAAATGTTACAGTAAATTATGAAGAAGTAATAGTTTGCGGAGATTTTAACTGTAATATACTAATAGAAAATATGCTCTTAAACGACATGCGTAGAGATGGGATTCTATCCAAAAAAGGTATTTACCCGGTACTTACCGGATGTATGGGTATGGGTAAATACCTTTTTTGGGAATTTATTTGGGTACTTATAAAATGCTTTTGAAATGCAGCATCTGGCATCACTGGTTGTCAATCAGCTGAAACGCCATTTCAAATGAGTCATTTGTTTTAATATTTTCAACACCACGTGCGTTGTTAAAAATCAAAAAGCGGATTAATTGTAATTAAAACTTTACGAAACTGAATTAACATTGTGAAGAAGGTATGTTATTATTAGTGAAGCTAATATTGATGTAGTACAACAATAAACTTATATCGATTTTAGGTATAGCCATGGGAAGACCTAAAAATGGAAAAATATGGAAGCATTTTGCAACAAGTGCAGGCAACACCAAATCAGTTATTTGCAGATATTGTGACACAGTTTATAAACTGGCAAATGTTAATAAAATGGCAAAACACTTAATTAACTGCGTCAAATATCCAGTTATGGTGAAACGAGAAATTGGTCAAACGAATCCAGGTGAATTGACAACAACTTCATCGGATAATTCGACTCAGTTCAGTGATGTTCTAAGCTCATCGAATTATGTCCAAGCATCAAAATCTTGCCCAAAAATGTCTGATGAACATAAAGAGTACCTTCACGAGAAACTGGCCAAGGCGATTATTGTATCTGGTGCTCCATCTGCTATGGTGGAACATCCGTTGTGGATAGAGTTTTTTGAAGAATTGGAACCTTCATATAAGTTGCCAAACAGAAAGGCAATTTCCAGTAAGTATTTAAACAAACTATATAATGAAACGTCAAACGATATTACTACGCAACTCAAGTCAGCAAGATATTTGCATCTGCAGTGTGACGGTTGGAGCAACATTCGTAGTGAAGGTGTAATAAATTTTCTAATTTCTAAGCTAGAGATTGTTTTCGTTCGCAGTTTGGCGACGGAAAGTAACAATCACACTTCTGCTTATCTCTCTGAAGAAATTATGAACGTTATGAAGGAATACGGCGAAGAAAAGTTCGTAGTTTTGACTGCTGATAATGCAAGAAATGTGCAAGGTGCACTTAAGGAAGTTCAGAATGTATATCCCCACGTAGTACCTCTAAATTGTGTAGCACATTGCCTCAATTTAATAAGCGATGATTTCTTAAAATGCTCTACGTTAAAGAACTGTTTTTTATTAGTTATTGAGATTATCAAAAAAATTAAATACAATAAAGTTCTTTCGTCAATATTTTCAAAAATCTGCAAAGATAAAGGATCAGGAGAGCAATTAAAGCTTCCTCTTAAGACGAGATGGAGCAACTATGTAACGTCTTTAAATAGCTTGATAAACAGTAAAGTTCCGCTTCAAGCTTTGGCTGTTCACGAAAAAGTGAACCTAAAAGCTACAACAAAATGCGAAGACTTTTGGAATATGTTGAACTTCAATTTAAAACTATTTCAACCGGTGGCAGAATGAATAATTACTTTAGAATCCAACCGATATAGTATTCATCGTGTATATTTTGCTTTTAAAGACATTCAAAATAAGCTACGAGATGAATTTTTAGCAATAATGACAAAAAAGAATTATTGTCTTCCTTCGGTAAAAAATGTGTGTTAAAATGATGAAAATGTGTGTTAAACCAATACATTTGGCAGCAAGTCTCCTTGATCCCAATAGTCAAGGGCACGACTTAACTTCATCCGATTATCTAATTGCGATGCAATTTATTTATGATATGGGTACCAATTTCAATGTAAATGTAATGATGGACCTAGCAAACTATAAAGCTAGAGAGGATTTGTGGGCTTCAAGTTTTGTGTGGAGCTGCATACAAGAAATATCTCCTTGTACATGGTGGAAAAGTATTTGCGTGACCACACAATTGAGCAGGATTGCGGTTCGTATATTGACTGCTCCATGTACTTCAGCAGCCACTGAACGCTCATTCAGCACTCAAAGTTTCATCCACTCGAAAAAACGAAACAGATTACGTTTCGGGTTTTCAACCGAAACGTAGTTGCATTACTGCCATTCTCGATGTATCCGAGGAAATACGCAAAAATGTCGATGTTGGAAATATATCATTTCTTGTCCTTTTAGATCATTCTAAAGCATTTGATTGTGTTAATCACAGTATTCTTTGCAAAAAATTAGAAACAATGTTCAATTTCTCACCCTCATCCACAAGCTTAATTTCTTCCTACTTAACCGATCGGTATCAGTCTGTTTGCACACATAATAAAACATCGCAGAAACTACCAGTATTAAAAGGTGTTCCGCAGGGATCTATACTTAGTCCACTGTTGTTTACAATGTGCATAAATGACCTTCCGAATTATTTAAATTACTGTGATTTACATTTATATGCTGATGATGTACAAATTTATATAGGTTGTTGCTTAGAACAAATATCCAGTTGTATAGGTAAACTTAATAAAGATTTACACTATGTTCATAATCGGGCAACTGCAAATGGTCTTTGCCTTAATCCTTTAAAATCTAAGTGTTTAGTAATAAGACCCAAACAAATGAAACAAATATTTGATCCAGAGATTGTTATTAATAACCAAAGGGTGGAAGTGGTGGTGATGTCGAAAAATTTAGGCACCATTTTCAATAAAACGCTTACATGGTCAGACCACATAATCTCTGCAACTGGAAAAACTTATGGTATGTTGAGAACTCTTTGGAACACACATTATTTTACACCCATACATATACGTCTTCTCCTGGCTAAAACTTATATTATGCCCACTTTGTTATATGGGTGTGAAATATTTGCTAGTAGTGATTCTGCAAGCCTCAGAAAGTTAAATTTAGCGTATAATGCTGTGGTAAGATATGTGTACGGTTTGAAAAAACATGACCATATATCGTTTTATGCAAAAAAATTGTATGGAGTTACTTTTCAAAATTTATTGGTGATACGTGTTCTAATTCTTCTTCTTCACAAGATTATATACACCCATGAACCTCCTTATCTATATAATAAAATAAAGTTTACACGTACAAGTAGATCAAATGACTTAATACCGGAAAGGCGCAGAAGTTTGATGTCTGAATGGCAGTTTTATATAAATAGTATACAATGCAGGACATTTTAAAAGAGCTACTTTTGACCATTTCAATTAATAACATACATAGAATAACTTATTTTTATTTATATAAAAAATCAGATAAAAAATATTGTTACATTATATTATATACCAAATGAAAAACCTGTACTATAATTAAAAGATATTAAGTCTTGTTGTACAGGTAATGTCAAATAGATAAATAAATAAATAAGGAGTATTACCTTAAAGTTATGTGCCGTTCGCGCGAAGCAATACGAAAAAAACGCTCGGAATTGTGGAAAAAAATTCATGGCTTTCGCATCATGATAATGCACCTGCTCACTCATCTTTGCTTGTGAGAGATTAATTGCAAAAACAACACCATTATCATGCCTTAGCCACCTTATTCACCCTCCCTGAGTCTTTTTCCTGTTCCCAAGGATGAAGAGCCCGATAAAAGGACGAAGGTTTGCGAAACCGAGTCGCTGAGAGAGCTCAAGGACATCCCAAAAAGTGCATATCAGAACTGCTTCGAGGATTGTAAAAAACACTGACACTAGTGTATTATATCTGAAGGGGACTACTTTGAAGGAGATAAAAGAGAAATTGATGAATAAATAAATATTTTTTGAGAAAAATTAAAATTCACCTTTTTTTTTTTGAACACACCTCGTATGTCATCACAAGTACTCGTAGAGCTATGCAGTCCGTTTTCATTTCGGGATGTATAAAAATTTATTGAATAAAAAACGTTAATGTTAAAATAAAAATATAAAAAATAAATTTGTCACTTTTGTGGGAGTCAACAAAACGGTTGTGTTTAATAGGTCGATTTCTTTCAAATTTTTTGAAAGTAACATAAACCAGTTTAACCTATTACCCATTTTTAGCCGCTTTTTGAGTTATTCGAAAAGCAACCAACTTCCATTTCATTGCACTTTTGAATGTAAAATTTCCTTCTTTTCGTTGTAATGAAAAGTCGGATAATTGCGAAGGTGGAGCATCCCAGAAACAGAAACCAAACGTTTTTGAAAAGTCTTTCTCTTTGCATTTTTCCAGTTTCACACCTTTTATTTATTGGCGAGATTCCCTTATATAATCCTTATTTTAAAAAAGAAAAATTAACATGCTTACACAGTTTTAAATTCCTTGGAGAATATGCAAAACTTTCTGTCCGAAATGTTTATTTTAAATTGAAGAAAACGGAATAGCTGGTGATTTTATTTTGTATAAAATCTAATTTAAATTCAAATTCGAAGTCAGAAAATCGCGATATTTGCATCTACATAACTAAGATATGAGTACCATTCCTAAAAATACATTCATAACATGGTGAGTTTTGTACTTTTGTGTATCGCCAAAACTAGACTTTAGAAATCTACATCGTATTTATCTCGAGATAAATTCTGTTAGTTACTTTTGAAATCTTAATGTGGGTGTTTTTTTAAATTATTACGTATGTTTTTTAATTTGGTAAACCTGCCCATATGCACAACTTTGATGATATTTCCTTCATATAAACGCACATTTTAATAACAAAACTTTTATCATTTTTGACTTTTTGGTATTAAAATTTTGCAAAAGTATCATCAGAGTAATTTTCTACTTTCAATTCACTGCATATGCTCGACATTTCCAAAAAAGCTTCAACAACTTTGAAAGTAATGTGTATCATACCGATCTTAAAACAATCAACAGGTTAATCATTGATTTTAAGGTGAGATTTACAAGGTAGCTAGCATTTACGCTTGGATGATATGGATGATTTTCAATATTATATAAGGTTACGCTGGACGCTGCTAGCACTTCTATGCCATTAAAGACTCCAAGTTTTCAAATTTTGCTTCATAAAGATTGAAATTCGGAAAAGCAGTGCATTGCATTTTCAGACATGACGTGCGCATGGCTAATCGATAAAGTTCTTTTTAATTTTGCTAAGCAACTTTAAAGAATGCGGCGTAGGAATTAAACTCTACGAGCGGATATTGATATACTATAAATCGGATAATTTGTTTGGAAAGTGGCAGAAGGTCCCGGTCAACATGATCCATTTATAATCAGCGTCTACGATCTGGATAAATGTCATCATATTTTTAAAATGTCTGCAATCTGAATCTTTTGTAACCTCTGCAGATGGTAATTTTTTTCTTAGACGCTAGTCGCAGAGCGTAACTGGATGAGCTAATCACATAAAATATTGGATCTTTTAGTCTACGAATCAAACCAGGTAAATGGACAAGGCTTAGTTGACTTAGAAATTTTAGGTATTTTGAAATTGTTAAAAACACAAACAGTATCGAGTTTTTGTTATTGAATTCATTAATCGTCAAGCCAGGTGATCACATACATATATGGTCCAATCGACATCTATTTTCATTCAATCAAATGGAAGGGGTATATACCTGTACTCACGAGGAAAAACGACTTAACTAACAATTTGTAAATTAGTTTTTTTTTTTTCAAAAAATTTCTGTTTGGATAATTTATTATAACAATCGAAATATACAGAATTTTGGAACGTGACTTAAACGGCTACATGGGCCTTAAGGACATGAACAATAACAGCAAAAACGCACAGTGAACACAGGCATATGTAAGAAATAATATTTCGGAAGCAAATTTTTCTTTAAAACGTTGGATTTTGATCGTTAACATTCTGTGTCGTTGGCTGTTCCGACTTGAGTTTCCTACTTTTTTCTCGTATATAATATTATACAACACCTTGCATAACATGTTAGCTGAAAGTCAATTTTTACACATCGGCCGTTCGTCTTCAGCTATACATGTATCCCATGTATGAAATTTAGGAGAGCTTCTCGCAGAATACTTTAACGAAGATTACGGACGTCAGTTTAGGAAGAATTTACTAGACCTGCTGATTCGTCGATCACTCGATGCGTTCGTCAGAATCAGCGATCATACGAACCGTACTCGCTTATGCTAATCATCGCTTCACGGTTGGTCACTGTACTACTATAAGTATATTTTTGCCATTCCGTGTCACTCAAACAATATTATACACAATGCTGGGTTAAAGTTGGATGAAATCAGACCAAAATTATATAGTCTTTGGGGAGAAAAATATTCTAAATATTATAGGAGCTCAATTCACCAATCTTCAATTCTCAATTCACCCTCCAATAGTGAATGATGTTGGTAATTGTAACCATACATACGTAGAGAATAAATTAAATACATTCTTGAACTCAAAAAGATCTTATGAGAATAATCAAACCACGATCACTAATTTCTCCAATATTCACAGAGCGAATGAACTGAACGATGACCAGGCAGGTACAACTTTTGTCACTCAAAATTCTATTAAATATATATTTAAAAATCTGAGGAGCAAATTATCGGAGGGACTCGATGACACACCAAACATAGTGTTGAAAAAATTGCCTAATAGAATTATACTGGATTACTGCACAATTTCCAATAATATAATAAATAACTCATATTTTCCTAAGGAGTGGAAAAAAGCAAAAGTTGTAGTCATTCCAAAAAAAGACAAATACCATAGGCACCCCGTGAATGTGAGGCCAATAAATCTATTGCCAAACATCAGCAAAGTCTTTAAAGTTTGTATTAACAACACTGTTCAAAAATTTTGTTCAGAGAAAAAACTAATCAACGACAGGCAATTCGGTTTTAAGTATAATCATTCTACAATCAACGCAATAAATGTGCTTATATCTGATATTAACTGGAACTGGAACAGGAAATACTGGACGAGCGTATGCCTTACAGATATGGAAAAAGCTTTCGACAGTGTTTGGATTCCAGGAATAATATGCAAACTAATAAATTATAATTTCCCCAACCATTTAATAATATTAATACATAACATGATCAATGGAAATCCTTCATAATTTGTAAAAACGGTGCCAAGAGTAAAGAATATAAACTGTGTGACGGCCTCCAACAGGGCACAGTGATGGCTCCAACACTCTTTAACATATATTTATTAGACCTGCTCAATATGATGGAAAATATAATATCTTTTGCTGATGATATAATAGTATATAGTCCAAGTGACAAGGTTGCGAAAATCATTGATTCCCTACAGTTATCATTCGATACCATGGAGAAGTATGCGAAAGACTGGCACATGAAAATTAACACTAAAAAGAGTGAGTCCATTGTATTTCGTCCACCTGTAAATAAATGCAACAGCAATATCAGAAAAGAATGTAGATCTTTTGTGATAAAATCCAACACAACGAATGAATTAATTAAGGTGGTAGACACCGTAAAGTATCTCGGTATTTATTTAGATAAATTTCTAAATTCTTAGAGTGTGTACATCGACACATAGATCTCCACAAAGCGATTATTTAAAATACACATCAAATGTAATATTGTATAATAATGCCGATATAAGCAAAATAGATAATTTTATTATAAAACTCATTCGAATCCATATTGTGGATCACTTAATATAAATACCCTTTTTCATGAATTTTCCCTTTTACAACTTGACTCTCTTTTACCCCCACTCAGATATAAACGTAATGTTTTTTTTTCTCCTCTTTAATTTTTCATTACATTACATTTATCATAATTCGTCGCATGGACTACTAATTATAATAAAAAAAATAATACTTAAATATAATAAAATAAGATTGTACTAGAGTCCCCAATATGGGGCATTGTATGAGTTAAATAACATAAGAACTATTGTTTATTTTAATATGTATAAAATATGATGAACTTAAATAAATACAAAAAAAAAAGTATATTTTTGCCGAAACAGTTAACTTTTAAACTAAAAATTGCAGGAGAATTTTAGGGCGGTTTCTAATATTAATTTGTAATTATTTGGCGCATAATTTTCATTGCATTAATTTAAATAAATTTTTTCGAACTACAACGATACTAATATGGATTTTGTTAAAAGGACCAAATTAATAACCAAACAAATTTTCGACAGGAATTCAAACAGATCCAAATATTAATGGGAATACAAAAAAGCAACTCGAAAAAATCACTGAACAACAAACTGTTCCACCTACCCTCAAATTGAAATATTCTTGTTCCTAATTTTATAATGTTTAAGTGTAATTGTCACATGTAACCTTATGAGGTTTCTAGTTAAATTTATTAATAGTACCTTAGTAAGAGGGTGTAAAATGAGGATGTCACACCCCTCCTCAAGAAGGGCGGTTTCACAAGGGTCGAATAATGTAACATATAAGTGAGACAGTTTAAGTGTGAATGTTAGTTTAGTCCGCTTCAAATCCTGTATGTTTTAGGACTGAGAAATAGCAAAATACTCGCACAATCATGAATTGAGCGTGTGAAAGATATAAAAACTGTGATGTTCTGAATCTGCGCTGTTTAGGAAATAACACGGTGAGCTAGTGGCAAATGTAACAAACGCAAACTCATCATTGTAATTAAGTCCTTTACATGCCCTATCTGAAGAATTTAAAGATTGTGGAAATCTCCATTACCAAAGCTATCAAGTTTATGCATTGTTCTGCTAAATATAAATCAAATATGAATTTACCAGCATATTTGGTTTCCAAAAACCCTAGTATGTTTATATGTGGGATACGACATTAACTAAGTAATTAACTTTGCACTCAATTGTTGTTATTTATACTTTTGACCACTTATACAATTATTTTTTGTATCAAATTTCATCATTTGAACAATGGCATGTTGCATAAAACCAGTATACCAGAAATGTAATAATAATTAGTAACTCATTTGTTTTGTAATTTACACATAAACGCAAAGGTCTGACGTGTTTTTAACCTCATTCATTAAACATAAAAAAATAGTATTCCTGTACTGATATTTTTTGCTGATTTAATCTTAGGAAACTAAAAATACTCCCTACTTTTTATGAAGTGGTTACATTAAACTCAATATATTCCATTCCACCAAGGATGTGCTATCCCTATCCTAATATGTTCTTGCAAATCAAGCTGAAAAAAGCAGCAAAAACCAATCATAATTTTATTTTTGAGTAAAATGACTAAATAATGACTCTCTGACATAAGACGGTCTGACATAAGGCTTTTAATATTTAACTTCTGCCATTTGAGACTGGACCCTAAACTTTGACTTTGACTTTGCACGTTCAGAATATTCGTGGAGACTTAAAAATGTTAAGGTTCAATGTCGTATGCATGGGGTACATGAAGAGCTAGCGGTAACTGCCATATTATCACCAGTTCATTCATACCATGGAAAATATTATGGTCGGCCAATTACGGGCGAGAATGTTGTCTTTGCCAAATCCTTCTATTAATTAATCTATAGCACATATAATGGCTGGTAAATTTATGAATGAATTGGTCATATCAATTCATAGTTATTGGCCATAAGCCGTAGTCTTGTCGAATCCGAAGCTCACACAACTATCATTTTTGAGCGATCATATTTCTTGATATGAAGGGATTTCTGAATAGGGCCGATATTGGCATGGAATAAAACATGCTGTGTATGAGCTATTATCTATTTTTGTTTTTTTTTTAAGCTAATGGGCGCGATTATGTGTGGAAAACAGGATCGTTAACATGTCTACCGCTGCTTCGCACGTTGGTACGGATCCGAGTGCTCCAATTTTTAATAACTCCGCCACATAGATATTGCTGAATTTGAGCGATGGGCTGCAACCAATCATTACTCGATTGAGACTTACTGGCATTGTTTTGCAACTTCTGAAAACCTCGCACGAAAATGTTTAGCGAGGTCGAAACAAGCGATCTTGGTTGCCAATTCACGTCTCTTCCTCCTAGGATCTTATGCTTGGCAGCTGCAGTGTTCCGTGTTCTAATCATGTCACGTTGTGTCTTCACGCATTCAAACTTCTTTAAGATACGAAATGTGTCTAAAAAAGGTGAATTTTGAATGGTGAATATTGTTTCACGCAAACAGCGCATAACTTCAAGGCAATACTTCTTATTTACCGGACGACCTTGTGGTAAGAACTCCTGATGCACTACGCCATGGTAACCGAAGAAAACAGTGAGCAAAACTTTGACATGTGATCAAACTTGGCGTGCTTTTTTTGGTCTGGGCTCTCCTTGTCTCTTCCATTGGGACGATTGGGCCTTAGTTTCGATGTCATAACCACATACCTATGATTCGCCACCAGTTATGACCTTTTTAAGCAAATCTGGATCATCGTCTACGTCATTCAACAATTCCGGAGCGATGCTCATGCGACGTTGTTTTTGGTCAAAATTAAGCAATTTTGGAATGAACTTCGCTGCCACACGCTTCATGCGCAAAATTTCCGAAAAGATTACATGGCATGAGCAAACCGATATGCCTCAGCAACTTCTTTAATTGTGATACGACGATTCTCCATAATAATTTTCTTCACTTTCTCAACATTTTCATCGGCTGTTGATATGCTGGGGCGTCCAGAGTGAGCGTCGTCATTCACAACTTCTTAACCTTCTGTGAAAAGCTTGTAACACTTGTAAACATTTTTTTCACTCAGAGTATTCTCACCGTATGCCAGTGTCAACATTTCAAGTGTTTTTGAGCACTTAATTTCATTTTTTACACAAAATTTGATACAACTTGTTTGATCCCACACTTGTCATATTTACGCCTCTCACAAACTAACTAAACATGCTATATTGATAAAACCGTCAACATATCTTCGAGACGAGTGTACCAACATAAACAAAAAATAATAATCGAAAGTTGAATGTACGTAGCCCGTGAAATTTGAAAATTCACCTTATTTCAATATCTTCACCAGAAAGAATGAAGGTATATGCCATCAATATGCCAAATGTACTATATTGATCCATTTTTCTCGGTACCTTCCATACAAATTGTCCAATTTTCTGAAATTCAATTTGTTCTCTGTAACTTCCATACCGTGTTAACTTATATGTTGTCCATTGAATTCGTTTATAATGCGTGGCACCATTTAAAAAAAATGAATTGGTTTACCCCGGTCAATAGAAAAATAGCCACTTTTCTAATGATAACGTAACTTTAAAGATAAGAAAAAGAGTAAATCAATTTTTTACGGTCTATGCATAATTGGACAAAGCAAAGTAGAAGTATATAAAAGTTAGTTTATTATAGTAAGAAGGGTTATGTATTCATTTCACAGTACAGAAAAATAATATTTGACTGCGAAAAGGTATATCTCTCACATAAAATTGTGAGAAGTGCATAAATTACATACTGAATAAAAACAAATTTTCCTTTTTTTTTTTTTTTTTTTTTTTTTGAGAAAATCATTTTTGCATATGAATGGCTCAGATGCCAAATCGATTAACTCCATAAAGCAAATAGTTGAGAAAAATGATCAAATAGTATATATGTATTATAAATCATAATTCCAGTTAAATCCTAAATTCGAATTGATGATGTAGACTGCATTACTGCAGATGTATCTTGTATCGAATGCCATTTTGAAAGTATAAGATGGATAACATGGAATATATCGTTATTTTTATTACAATTTTTATATGATTAAAGGAGTTAATCGATTTGGCTTCTGAAAAAAATTACAAATTCAAAATCATTTTTAAATTTGTTTTTATTACAGAAGAGTAAAATATATACATTTAAAAAAAACAATAGTAACTGTTCTGTTAGATAGCCAAAATTAAAAAGAAGTAGGTTTATATTGCTTTGGAACGTTTAATTATAAATTAACTACAAATTATTTTATATACATTTTCTTAAGATTTTAGAAAAAAAATAAATAAGAATAACTGCTCTGTTACATACATTTTTTTAAATTGATTTATCAGCAACGTAAATGATGTCTTCTTCGTAAGCTGCATTTGAGCTCCCGCCATTTCGATTCGTCCTTAAATTTTTATAGCAGTCATGTTTAATTGGAGGAATGAATTTTAACAAGTCCATCATATCTTTTCTCTTTTCTCGCGTCACAGTTCTGCCGGTTGGATACTATAAAGGCTGGTCTACATTTTTCAGACAGAGAAGTCTACCTGCTACAGATTTTCTTATATCAATGGCATTAAATTCTGAATTTTCGTTAAAGTCATACTTAAATTGTATAAGATGTGGTTTAGACTTTTCTAACTTTATCCAGTGCATTTTTATCCAATTTAGTGGCGACAAACAGAAAGAATAACTTATAGAAGAAACAGTGAATTGGATTGTAGAAAGTGATTTAACTGACATTTTAAATTGATTTACATTTCAGAATGGAGTTAATCAGATTGACTTCTAAAAAAAATTATTATTCTTCAATCGCTAAAAATATTTTGTCATTTAGTGGTGTTAATTTTTATTTTTACTAAGTTTTCTTAATGAACAGTAACAATTTGGCATCTATTAAGTACTTTGACTTTAAAATTTCGAAAAATTCAAGAAGTGGAGTTAATCGATTTGGCATCTGAGCCATCCATATAAGCTCTAGCTATGCTTTGTGCCGCATAACCATGCTTGTGCACTGTACCGCCAAAACGAACAGCGGTCAAACATTTTAGTTCCCAAAAAGGTTGGTAGTATCAGAAACCCGTTTTTTATGGAAAGCAACATTATTCATAAAAAAGTATATATAAAAAATTTCAGTTTTAGTAAAAAAGTTAATTTTTCACATGGCTTTGATACTTTAATGGTGATTAAACGGCTGCGTCGCTATTTGAAACCGCAGTTATAGATATCATCGTGGTAACTAAATGAATCGTCTGTTCGGCATTCAATCCACCTATCAGCCTGGAATTCATAGTTTTCAGTTAACATCCTGTCTGTCTGGAGTGCACGACCTTCAGCTAATATTTTTGCAGAAGCAAAAAAAAAACGAACCGACAAGATCCTTAATTTGCACAGCTGCTGCCATATATTTTGTGAAAACAGATCCTGACCATGATTTAGTTCAATCTACACAGTTTGTACATTTAAAGTTCATGACAAGATGAAACTGTAAATTATAACCACCTGTCGCACCAAACCTGACACGCCACCATAATGGCCACAGCTTGCCAACTCTTTCAGGGGCAGAGGCAAACAAAAGACTTTGGATTGATAGCATCTCTGCCCCCTACGACACCACCATCAGCCGCGATCAGTGGCATAGACAGTAGCACCGAATGACGGTATATTGTTAACACTAAACACATGGCCATAATTAATATGCAGGCCGCTGGCCACAAAGGCCACTGGCGACAATGGCACTTGCTTCAGTTTGAAGACAGAGTCAATTTTAGCTACCATTACCCGAAGAAATAAAATCAATCCGAACAGTCAGCCTGGAAACCAAGACGTAGTCGAAACGTTGAAACGGAGATGTGTGGGCATGGAGAAGATGCGTGCCACAAATGGAATTTATGCAAAACACGTCATACACACCAAACGCGGGAAAAAAGCGAACCCAGCAGCTAGCTTGAAACAATATTACGTCCCATCGAACTGTGAGGAGGGTGTGCGGTGGGATTACCGGTTACCAGTGATAAATTGGTCAAGTCGTGGCACCACTTGAGGTGTAACCAATACCATTTGCCACATCCATCGCCATGCAACATTCGTTATTTGCTTAGAAAGTTTCCAAAAGTGAACAAATCGAGCAACTCGCCTCCTTGTTGTTCTCGAGGTTCTACACCGCTCCAGCCAAAGCTGCGGGCTTTTAAACTTTAGGTGAGGCCAACAACACAAAGGCACTAAAATAGCCACAGTCACCGTGAAGGCATGAAAACTACGTCTTTTCGTCAGAAACTTGTTTTCAACCGACAACAAGAAGAAAAAGCAAATCAAACGAACACAATCAAATCAAAAGAAATATCCATAAGTTGGTTACCCCAACCGAACAAATCGCACTAATACCAACGACAGCTGTCTGATAGGTGAAGTAGGCAACGGGTTAAAAGTAGATCGTCAACATGAACATGGGCTATGAGCGTGTATGTATGCGTTTGTACGTTTATAAGCTTCTATGTAGCTTCCTAGTACTTCCCCCTACCCAATGTTTTGCAATTTCATCAACATCAACAACGTTCAACACGCCCTCCGCTCTCTTACATTTTCCCATAACCCCTGGCTCAGTTAAAACTGCGACTTTTGCTGTTCGCATTTAAGCCACTTTATAAGCACAACAAACCGGTTTTCTAAGACTCGACACATACAACAATTTTTCGGTACCAATTTACAGGTACATCAATTGTAGCCCCCCGGTAAATACATTAATATGTGTTTGTACAGTTTAAAGCTAAGACGGGGAAATTAACGAATCGTACATGGGAATAGTCTGCTTTATCCGTAAATATGTTGCTAAACAAGATAGCAGCATGCACGTCAGCACACCTTTGTACACAAAATAAAACAGAGTTGTAAAACTCCAACCAGGCAACATGTTTCCCACATACTGCTGTATGTGTCTCAACTACTTGTTGCATAGTTTATTCGGTTGTGAGAGGGTAATTTAGTTTGTTGGATATCTTCGAATAACTATGTTGCCAAAAATTTCGAAAGGGCTTTTTTTATCGGGTTTATATATTTGCTAAATAGAGCAACATGTTCTTTATTTGAATCTCTTTAATTTTTAACATGAGATACAATGTATATGGATTATAAATACAGGGTGTCCGTCGGGATGGTACACTACTTTGTTTTGCCGCCATTTTGGTAAACATTAGTCTTGACAGTTCATATTCAGCAGTCGTGAAATAGATATGTGGCACATTTATTATGGAAAAACATTCGATAAACCAACGTGTTTTAATCGTTAAGACATTTTATTAACATCAATCATCGATTACTGTGACGATGAGAAAGTTACGTGAAATTTTTGGAAGGAACAACGTGCCAACAAGCCACACTATTTATCGTGTAGTAAATGATTTCGAAGAAAGAGAGTCTGTAGCTGATAGGCCCAAGCATGGACCACAACGTACTGCAAGATCGGCTGAAAGCATTACTGCTGCTCAAGAAAGTGTTCAAAACATCCAACAACCTCAATTCGACGCCGTGCTCAGAAGAACAACTTTGGCCACAATTTTGCACAAGGATTTGCATTTGTTTCCATTAAGATTCAGTTGACACAAGAGCTTCTTCCACAAGACCATTTACGCCGCCGTACATATGTCAATAGGATGTTAAAGCTCACCCACGACAACCACGATTCTCATCAAAAAATCATAATGAGTGAAGAAAAACATTTTCATTTGAATGGATATATGAATAAACAGAATAGTCGGTTCTGGGCAACGGAAAACCCTCAAATTATTCATCAGTCAGCTTTGCGTTCATTAAAAGTGACAGTCTGGCGTGCAATTAGGTCAGGAAGAATCATTGGACCTTACTTTTTTGAAACTGAAAACGGTGTCAATGGGGAGCGATATCGTGATATGATTAAAAACTTTTTAACGCCACAACTGCATGCTTTGGGCTTGATTAACATGTGGTATGTTGATTGGCCTCCACGGTCGCCTGATTTGACTGCTCCGGACTTCTTTTTGTGGGGATATCAGAAAAGCAAGGTTTATACAAACAAACCGGAAACGCTTGAGCAACTCAAACAAAATATTAGTGATGAAATTAATGAAATACCGCGTGAAATGTGTGAGAATGCAATGAAAAATGTGGTCAAAAGGGCTCGCATTTGTGAGGCTAACAGAGACGGACATTTATCAGATATTGTATTCCATACATAATTGCCGACATTAAACAAAACATTTGTCAATATAAGATCAATTGTGTTTTATTTAATTAAAAATTATAAACAAACAAATTAGCATACCTTCCCGACGGACACCCTGTACTCTATGTGGTTACTAGTTGCAACTTTTTCCTTTACGTTAGATTTGAAATTCGTATCAGAAGGCCACACAAACCGATAAGTAAATCTATTAAAATGTTCCAAAATAAACCTTGTAATTATCGAATACAAAACATTAAAGCAACTGTTAAGCAAACATGTAATATTTCATCTTTCAGAGCTGTAGAAATGTCAATATTTGTCATATTGCCCACCAAAACAGTCGCTTCTGCCTAAAGTGGTGGCGACGTTTTTGTTTTTGTTGCAAAATAATGTGATAACTATAACGTGATGTAGAAACATCTGTCTATGACAGAGACTGAAATCCGGTTCATGATCTTTATGACCTTTGACAATTTTCGGTTTTAAATTCGTATCTTTTAACCTCGAAGTATAGATTAGGGTCGATAATTCCTGTGAAACTGCCCACACAATTCCTGTTGAAAATCTGTTGCCTTTAGACTTGTTATAGCGCACAGCTACATTTTTGTCTAAAATTGAAATAGCTGACATGCTGTTTTCGTGACACCAATAAACCGTGTATTTCGTTTCAAAGTAAACTAAATAATGTACTTGCCGTGCCCTTTACGGTCTATTTTTGCACATATGTAATTATTAAAAAACGACTTTAAAGCACTTTCTTACCATACTTTTTATCAAAACAAATTCCTTTGCATGCCATGAATGGAATATAAGAGAGCTTCTTGCATTCAATGACCCTGCACGCATTCCATTGTTAGACTCACTGAGCAGAATCTGCGTTCAAATTGCCGATTGCGGGACTGCTCGAAGTGTTTCTCACCACTTCAAAGCGACAGCAGCTCAAAGATAGACAGATAGTGGCTGTATCGAACTTCCGATCATACGAAAGAAAGCCGCGTGCAATAACCATTTCGCCACTGCCGGTTAGTAAAGTTTCTGACTTCTCATGAGAATCCACATGTCCACCCACCAAAATCGATGTGAAACATCATTAAATTTGGACAATGGGTTTTGTAAATTAGCATTTTACCCAATAAGGGTAAGCGTATGCAAGAAGGAAAGGAAGAAAGGGGATAAAAACATTACCATCATTTAAAGCATACGGCATTAAAGCATCCTTAGAGCAATAAAACAAGTTAACCTTGAGTCTTGAAATTCTGGATGTATCTCAGTAGTCAGGGAAGAAGGGAAGCATAAGGTGTAACCGAAATGCAAAAAGGTTATTTAGAATTTCATGCTATTATTGAGAAAAATAAAATCGTCTGGTACAAACAGGTAAAATTTAAGTCTTGAAATTGTGTACGTGGACTATGAAGAGAAATTTTCGGGAGTTCCCACTTTAAGGGTTACCCCCTAAAAAACAGTGCAGTGTAGTGAACGTAAAGTAGGCTGAGTTATCCAAAATTTGGGTTGTAAATGACTCAATCGCACACGGGGCGTATCTCCGAAAGTCCAGAGTTGATAAGAACCCCCTGACAGTGGTAGATACACTGCTGAGGAATTCAATTCCTAAATAGTGTTTTATTTAAATGTTAATAAACTAATTATTAATAAAAAAAACAATAACAACAAAATTTTATTGGGGATAAAAATATGTTACCTTTTTCAGGTCTGCCCTGTTCCCTTGCTTAGAAAAACTACTTTCCCCAAAGTCGCGTTTGCGAACACTAATCCTTAAATGTGTAAAAATGTCATTTTAATAGCGTACAGAAGTATGTACAACAAAATTAGCTATGAAATTAAGTAGATATTTGGAACTTGATAATGTTTTTTAAATATTAGGTTGTTCAGTAATCACCCACAAGGATGATGCCTTTCGGACTCAACAAAAAGTTAATCTTCAGATCGCTTTGTGACTCAGTCGTTGCTATTGACACATCATCAGTTGTACATACCTATATATAGACTTATAAGCAGATTATACACATGCGAAGTAGACATTAAGCGAAAATGTACAGATTTTCATACATTCAACTCCTTCCATTACACCAACTAAAAATCAAAAATTGTTTATTTCGTGACGGATAATTTCTTTCAGGAATTCGCGGCCGAAACGTAATGGTTGCTGCAACCATGTTCTTTGGTTATTGCCCAGAAATTTTCGCAATACGAACAACAAAAAATTGTCTAATACCTCCACACAATGCTCTGAATTCACCGTAACTTATCGACAATTAGTCGTGATGACCTCGCAAGTCTATTTAGGCAAATGAAGGGATCTCTGACGCTTACGTTGCACTCCAGTCGCGACGGTTCTGCTTAGTTACTACTTTACGAAGTCAAATCTCTGACTGGCAGCCTAGGTCTTTAATTTGTACACCCATTAAATTTTGTGAGTGGTAGCGGGTTTAGGTCTTTGTGCAAAATGCGGTGTAATTATGGCCTGTACGCATTTAAAACTGTTGTGCGTTTCCGAATTGAAAAGTGTGGCTCGTCACGACTTCTACGTGCTACAGTCGACAAATCAATGTTTTTGTAACATTCATGCGCACAAAATGAGCGAACTGCTCCCTCAAAAATTCGACATCGCTTTTGTTGTTTTCACGCAGTAAGCCAAGTAAATATAAACTTTCTTGTATATTGCAGCTATTATATTGCGCCAGTTTCGCCATATATGTTTTCACAAACTGCGAAAATGATTCTTTTCCATAAGTTTGGTCATCCCGGAGATGCAAGTTTAAAAAAGTGCTGTTAGTCATTACAATGAACAAAAATACAGTTCACTGCACCCTTCTTTTATTATTGATGGTCACACGCCATCATTATTCAATTTACTGTTAGATTACCGACCGCGGCGCGGCGCGGCGGTTAGTACATGCGACTATCGTCCACAAGATCGCGGGTTCAATCCCCGATACAGTCACCTATCATTATTTGATATATCTGACGAACACTTTGAGTAGTGAAGTAATCGGCAAGCCTAGTAAGTGCTTCTTAAACTTTGATGTTGGGAATCATCGTTAATCTGTAGATCCCGTTGAGTGAGTCTAAAAATAAAATGCTTGTGTGGTCACTAAGTTTAAGGAGCTCTTCAATATTCCTTTCATGGGTCGCAAGGGCATTTCCATGTTCTTCGTTTTTAACATTATCTAATATTCTTGAAATACAATCAAGAAAATACTTTATTTCATATTAAATTCTGTGTATGTTCAACTGTCACTAAACTGCCGACAACCGCAAATTGCGCTGAATCAGAATCAATTTACAGTTATTATCAACAGCTCTAAATTTTCCTTGTTTCAATATAAAGGCTTATTAACACATTTTCACTGTTTTTTTTCCAAATATTTGTTAACTGAAGCGAACAAAAACTTGTTAAATCGATCATTTGAAAATTGCATTTTTAGGAAAACCGGTATTGGGTTTCGGATAAATAAAACCGTCAAAGCAGACAAATCGGATATTCGGAATCGTATTACAGACGATCCCGTTCAGTGAGTTTATGTATATAAATGCGTGTAAGTTCACTAAATGTGAGATATCGCGTATTCCAGTCATAACATCCAGGGATACCTCGTTTTCAGTTATGCTGAAAATTAGATCTGGTTCTATAAAACGAAAAGCTACAAACGGCAGGGTAATCAATATATGCTTGAATTTCGCTTAGCGCACCACATGCAAACAATTTGTCACTCATAGGTTACTACGCAATAGTATGTCTACTCTAAATACGACATTGTAGACAAATATGCAATTAACTAAATATGCCACTCTTTATATTCACATTTCATTATTGACATTATAAGAAATTTCAGTTGCGTCAGCACAAAATATTACAGTAGCTTCATATCAAATTCATACAATTAAAGTATTGAACAGCGGGTACATTTCTGGATTAATTTTGAATAAAAGAAGGATTTCTGAAAAGTAGTGTATATCACCAGTTAATGACGTTTGGTTAAGATATAAATAGTTGTGATTACAAGTAGCTGATATTATAAACTGTTGGCTTTGCCGCATATACGATATTTTTGATAGTTTTCTTTTGAATTTGAACATTCGCGCTGCATTCAACTACTCCTCATTTCCGTCATTCAATAAGTGACCCAATGCATTCATACCGCAGCTACTACTGCCGATTAATACCAGTGCACATGGTTATTTATAGAGAATGCATCCCGGAAATTACCGCCCGGGAAATTTTACGAATCACGAAATTTTTAATAAACATATACCAAAAAATTAAAAATGTTTAGTGATATCTCAAGTAGTTAACATAAAATAGTGGTAGGCCTTAGTTTATATTCGGTAAGAAGTTATGATTTGAAATATTTCTGGAATGATAAAAAATCATATTTAGCAAACTTTATCTGTTGGTTAGGTTTGTCTTAATTATTTTCACGATGTTCCATAACGAAACGGTGACATTTTCACTTTTGATAAATCTTCCGTCTCTAATGAATATTTGACAATCAAAAAATGCATGTTTTCGTTAGAAATTAAGAGAATCTCGTTAATAACCCTTCATTCTCATACATCGTTTGCATTTAAAAGGACGATATTTTTAGAAAATTTACAGAATACCACAAAAAATGGAGTTGAATATTCTGATCAGTGATTTCCTCTTGAAGTAATTTCTTTTAGGACTTTATCAATGCTTCAAAGAGTCTAAAGAGTCAAAAGTCTAGACAAAAGACAAATATACTCCCTTCCATCCCACGAGTGGGATTCTATATTTAGACTGATTGAAAGCTATCTACGCTTCAACGACGATTCGGACAGCCGGTTTGAGAAGCTTTTACCTGACCACTAGAAGTGTTTGTCGGATACTTCAAAGTGATTGCCTTTCAAAGACAGAGTTGATGTTTGTGTCGAGGCTTGACCCGGCAAAGATAGTGCTATGATCTACAACGTGTCCGATCATAGCACTATCTTTGCCGGGTCAAGCCACTTGGAATAAATGTTTTATATCGAGCCAATCTTAATAAGACAATGTTAAAAGCCATCCTCATATTTATGAAATTGTGTGGACATTTTAAACGAGCCAGGATTAAAAAATTCAAATACGTTTCGGAAACTTATTTTCAATAAATTTCAATTTATGCTCCAGAAATTTCGAATTTTAAATAATATAACTATTATACTTTGTAATTCGACAACTCTATTTATATTTTTCTGCAATATGTGTTCTGCAATGTTTTCCAATGTTTTTCTATTTTCCTAACAAACTGAATAGATTAGCAGCATCTGAAAGTACTGCTAGTTTATTCTAATAAGAAACATATATTATTTTGCCCCCATACATGAGAAAATATATTCTCAAATCTAATAATCATTTCATTCACTAGATTTTGTCCAAAATGTGGGATTAGAAACCGCGTTATACGATGTATTTAAATCTCTCTCGAATTCTACAGATTCCGGAAAATTACAATATGATTGCTGATTTACCAAAAAAAAAAAAAAAGAAAACTTCGTGAAATTGCAAGCCCTCAGTTATTGACGATTAGACTCCAAACTCAGAAATTGATAAATGCACTTATGCACAAATTTAAACCCATCCCAGTTTTTCATAATGCATAATGTGGTAATTCTGTCAATTTTATTATTATATATTTATTTCAAGAGCGGTAACAATACCAAAATGTGAACCGCTTCCGCAAATTGCCTAGAAATGTAACGTGCCACAATATAAAAAGCAAACCAAATTGTGACGATAAAACAGGGGAATATATTCTATACCATTGAGCCCGCATGAGTGTAAAATTTAAATAAAAATAAAATCAGAGCTTGAATTCCTCTGCCAGCACTCTTGTGAGAGGAGTCTTCTCACGAGTCTGACTTTAACGATTTGATAAGGTAGGTGGTTCTTTTTACATGACATGCTGTTGAGCTCTCAACAATTCAAATTTCAGACTGCGCAGCATATTTCATCATAACTAAACCACTTTAGTCTTGGCGATGGGATCGTTTTTGTTCCTTCTCGCCTACGGCTTTTTCCTGAAAAAAAAATTTTCGCAAAAATTCGTTGTTAAAATGCGGATATGCCGCAAGAAAACGGCAAGTTTAGTCTATGGTTAAATTTATGTCCCATTTATTTCCTGTTCATGTTAGAAATTTGGGATTCCAACTTATGCCCTCTTTCTTCCTTGTTTATATTCCCAAAGTATTTAAATTTCAAAATACCTCTTAACATTGCCAGCGTACGACGGAAGCAATGTGCACTGATGATTTCAGCCATTTTTATGGAATGATTCCATTTTCCATCTCTTTACTCTCTTTTTGCCCATTAAAGTAAGAAATTCCAAAGATTCCTCTCCATCGCTCACATAGCAATCTACCGTTTAAATTGCATGATTTCAACTTCAGCAGTTTGTTCAGCAGTTCAGTGTACCATCATTCTGACTGAGGAATTTTGAAAAACATCTTCTAATCTCCGGCCAACGTCGTAATAGTAATATTTACATTAATTACATTAATAGCCGTCTTTCTTGAGCGATAGGATCGTTTTCTTTCATGTTTTTTCACTTAAAGGTACGAATTTTTACAAATCCGCCCTCATTCCCTGCTTATATGCGATAGGCGACCTTGCATGCCCAATTTCATGATTTTAGCTTCAACAAATTTTCATGAGTGATGGTGCTATTTTTGTCTTTTTCCGGCACTTGTTTCCACCTAAAAGTAATAATTACGAATCAGATTTGACTAGTATTACATTGGTTTTACTCCTAACGGCTGCCAATTTCCATAATTTCATCTCTAGACGCTTGAGGTATCAGACTTGCCACTTTTTGACCTGTTTTTACTCCTAAAATACGAGTTTTGAAAAGTTCTTTCATATCGCGCACCTACTCTATAAGAGGTATATGTATATCGAAATTTTCGTCATTTGGTCTGGGCGCTCATCAGCCACCAACCAGTCAGCAACGCAACAACTTTGTATACAGGGTGGCGCAACAATCGCACTACAATAATAAATTCAAGTAACTTTTTTTTTAAACGATTTATTTCATTTATTATCTTTTTTCATTGTAAAGAAAATTCAATTTCATTTTATATAACTAATTGGTTTTGAAGGTGATAGACAGTAAATAACCTCCATGCTTATTCACGCATATGCGACACCTGATCAGGGAATTATTCATCCATTATTCATTGATTCAATTCATTAAATTCATTCGTCTTTTACACATCTTGCTTGATATAACCGCATAAAAAAGCCGGCTGCAGTAAGGTCAGGTGAACTTGAGGGCCAATGAAAAGTGGAGTTCCGCCATAACGGGCCTTGTTATATGTGCAATTACTCAATCTTGATGGAACCAAATGCGATTATAACGCATACGTCTTCAGCGTCTCCATTTGAGAGTAGCACGATTCGTGTGCTACCATGTATGCACAATAAACTTGACATTTGATCAAACTTGGCGTGCTTTTTTGGTCTTGGTTCTCCAAGATTCGTCACCAGTTATGACCCTTTTAAGCAAATCTGGGTCATCGTTGACGTCATTCAACAACTTCTGAGCGATGCTCATGCGACGTTGTTTTTGGTCAAAATTCAGTTATTTTGGAACGAACTTCGCTGCCATACATTTCATGCCCAAAATTTCCGAAATGATTGCAATATGCCGACATCCTCAGTAACTTCTGTAATTGTGATTCGACGATTCTTTTTCACTTTCTCAACATTTTCATCGGTTGTTGATGTGCTCGGGCGTCCGTAGCGAGCGTCGTCATTCACATCTCCTCGACCTTCTGTGGAAAGCTTGTGCTACTTGTAAACTTTTTTTTTTGACTCAGAGTACTCTCACCGTATGCCACTGTCAACATTTCAAATGTTTTTGAGCACTAAATTCCATTTTTACGCAAAATTTGATGCAACTTCTTTGATCCATTTTTTTTTCGATAGCAGAAAATCGCCGAACACGCAAAACACTTGTCTTATATACTCGTGTGCCTTTCACAAACAAACTAAACATGCTATATGGATAAAACCGTCAACATATCTTCAAGACGAGTGTACCAACATTTGAAAATTCTACATATTTTTTGAACACACCTCGTATAATATTAATATGTTGCGAATTATGTGTGTATTAATTTATCTCATTGTTATGGCATGTTACTATTCTACTAACACTTTTTACAATAAAACATGGCTTTAAGAAGAATTAACTATTTTATCACGCTTCGAAATTAAGGAATACAGTTAAGTTATCCGCGATTAGTAAATCGCTTTGAAGTTACGCAAATGTCGGGCATAAAGACGTCAAATTAAAAGGTGACCTGAAATTTTAGCTGAAATGTCTACATCAATATATCATTTTCCTGCTCAATCATAGGCTGCAGTCGAACAACATTCGTAGCACGCTAGTAAAATACAAAGGCTGATTTCATGAAATTTATTACACCATTTAGAAGAATCAGATATCTGACGCAATATTCTTTATTACGTTAACTATTTGCTAAACATCTGCAGCAAAATTAATGATTCTGCTTATAAAAGAGTCGAGGAAGAGAGATTAAACAATGGCTAAATCAACACGTTGTGCCGTCACAATGTATGTCATTGTTTCGCTTAAAATACTGCAACATCATTTGTTTACTGTCTTTTAATTGAAGATTTCATTTTTCCCACTTCTCACATTTTAGTTGTATATTTTCTGTTTTTTTTTTCTTTTTACTATTGCGTATTTATTATATTCTTTTCTCTGTTGTTTATTATTTACATTCATCGTCATTTAATATTTTCAATGCAATTTTCTACATTATTTTTCTACTCATTTTGCATTTCCATGTCTACTGCTGAAAGGGATGGTGTTGTAGGGGGGCAGGGAAACGAAACACAAAGAGAAAACAATTTGAATCGTTAACATAAAGTAGCAGAAGAATTTGTGAATTAATTACTTAAAAACAAACTTTAACCAAAGAGCAACCAACCTGCACTCTGAACTGCACTTGCACTAAACGCATTACGGTGAACTTTCTGCGGCACCGGCAAATCCCACCTCTGACGAGGACTCGGTACTTTGCAAATTCTTTTAGCTGAGGTTGTTATTGTACCGCCGGAGTTTTATCTCAATTTCGTTGTTACTTTTCATAACAGCAGAGCTGGTGCCTTTTTTAGTTTCCTGCAAAGTTGGCAAAAATTATGAACGTAATTTTTGTTAAGTAAACTCACCGTGCTTCCTTTTCACCTCACAAACAGAGTAAATATTTATTTTGGTTCAAATTTTGCACTTTCTGTTGCCGGAATTCAAATGAATTAGAGGAATGGACGGTTGATGTGGGAATATATTTTACAAGTTCTACCAGAAAATACAAATAATGTCATCGTCATCAGTTACACAATTATTTTAAAATATTAAGATGGACGGACTCTTTCTATAACTAATAAGTTTGTGTCACAAAGTCAAACAGAAAGGCAATTAATAAACTTGAGATAAAGACAATATGTTAACTATGGAATACTTTTGTGCCAAAACTATGAATGTGTATCTCACGTTTTGCTGACGATGACACAGAGCTGAGCCTGGTATTGCTGCCGATGTGGAGCATGATATCATGAGGACATATTCCATACGAAAAACAGATGTTTGCCGTGACGCCAGCGTGATTGACCACTCCAAGTCTTTTATTAACTTAACTAATTGTCTACTTACTTGCTTGGCGGAGCAGTTCCTTTCGGATGGAGATGCAAATTAAACAAGAAATTGCTATTTCAAACGATATATATGTACGTTGTATTTAAAAAAATGAGTTTCCGTCGATTCTTTCCTGTATATGTTTAACAAAACTAACGTTTGGAAGTGGTTAATGTTGGTTGGATTTATGGATATTTTTATTTTAATTTCGTGGGCCGCAGCGGCCGCTAATATACTGCTATGTCTGTATCTATACCAGAGGACTAATAAAACTAAGGACTAACTAACTAAAGTCTCCATGCTACTATAAAATCCTATTTATAATATAACACGACGTAAACGTAAACTTTTAGTGTGAAAACAACATCTAATAGAAATAAAGAGTTTGATTTGAACCGAAAGAAATAATAATATATTTCATAAACTTTTAATAAATCAACAACCAATATAATCTGGCTTTGTTTTGATTTACTTCTGCAATTATGACCCTCGAGGAGTTATCGGGAAATTTGTATAAACTTCACTCTATTTCCTTGAATATTAATATCAGCTTTATTGATTTGCACATGTAGCAAGATATTTGAATTCACGCAAGAAAATTTACAAAAAATAATATCAGCTAATAAAATCTCAAAATTATAGCATTTACGGGTGTAGCGCGTATACACACATTTATAGGAAAATAACTAATCTAATGTCCTACGGTAGATAGCGAGTAACCCAACTGTTACACTAAGAAAATTATAATAATAATAAAATGGAAGCGGTAATAGTTATGGACATTTGCGAACATTTTTGATCATTGTCCACAGTACTTCGGCGTTAGATTTCCGATTCCTTATTCATCATCCTTTTGCAGCTTCAGCTGTTGATGGCCAGACGGCAGAGCTATTTAAGATCGGCGACATTGACTGATAATGAGGATACATCAGATCCTTAACACAATGAATACATGCCCCGTAATTAAAATATGTATCGATTATGTCCGATTGTTGTCAGCTATCTTGCAGAGTGCGCAGCGTAGATGATTAAAGCCTGTTCCATTCGAAATGATTAAATATTATTAGCGCGGACTGGAGTAGACGCAAGAAGAACGTATAGAAATATTCATCTTCAGCATGATAATGAAAAAGCTAAGAAGCAAAGCTGCGGTGATGGGTAAGATTTTTAACAAGTTACATGTTGATGATGTTGGCATCACCGATTGAAAACTACGAGTATTACAGCGTGTGTTTAAATTTACTGGTGCGGGACGCTACGTGAACGTTGAAAACTAAAACGTCAATAGAACAAACGATGTCTGTCAAGAAATTAGGAGGGGTGAGAGGTGCTTTTTAAAAGGTACGTACGGACGAATCCATTCTGTAAGCGAGAGCAATTGTCGTTGTTAACGATAGGCATCGACGTTGTGTAAATCATGAACTTTATGCAGATATTGATTCCGCTGAATAGGTCAAGTTAGGCGGATGGACTGGAATATTACTGCAGGTAAAATCTTCGTCAATGCACTTAATGGCCAGTGCAAAAGACTGCGACCAAAACTCTGTTAGGGAAACCGGATTTATATTAAAACCCGTTGCGACTAATTGGAGAAAAAGTGCAGAAAACTGGATCGTTTGGTATCCTTTTTATGTGCGGCGCATTACGGATGATAATTCATATTGAATCCCTTGATTCTTCGTTTTTTGCTATTTCTAAAAATAATATTTTCTTTCAAAAGAACTAATTCAAACTTTCATTGTAAATAAAGTTTCCTAAAAGTGACAATTACCTTGCCATAATTCTGAAAATATTTTGATTTATTTCCCCTCAAAATAAGTACACAAATTCTACTCAATACTAGAAATGTTTGACTTAAAATGACTAAGTGGAGCCTAAATTGTCTAAATGGAGACCAATTTACTCAATTTGAGTTCGTTTTGACTTAAAATTAGCTCACTTTTTTTAAGTGTGGCGATAGGAGAGATTAGGATAGACAACGTGTAAACCAAAACCAATTTTGAAAAACTGCTTCCAATTTGAATATTATTATTACTGTGTTATTAAAATAACAATCTCAAGTCACTGACAAATTAAAGGTGTTGGGCTGTTATAAGACACATCATAGACCTAAATTAGTTAAGGTTCAGAACTTAATAGAACGTCCACTAAACCTCCAATTTCACCAGCTGCGCTCTTATCGTGGCAGTAAAAAATAGACCTACAAACTGAAAATTCCTAGAAATAGCGCACAAAATTTCGGAGGCGGCGGATATGAAAAATTGCAAAAATTCCCGGGAAGTACAGGTACGGGAGTTCCCAATAAAAAAGAAAGAAAATTACTCGCAATATGGTTTAAATGAAAATTATAATGGATATTTTTCGAATATGTGGAAAAATGAGTCCAAAAGTTGTATAGATTCTTGAAACATCGGTGAATACGATAGATAAAAAATGGAGACTTTCTGAAATATTTAAAAAAAATTTAATTCACACAATTAAAATAAACAATTAAATGGATTTGTTTCAATAAATTATTATATTTATATATTACAAGAAATATTCATATTTTTACAGAGGACTTTGGAAGACTTATTACTTACGAAAATCAAGTTTTTCTAATGTTCAGCGAAATTAAGACAATTTTCAAATAAAATGTTTTTGTTTTAGGTAGAGAAAATATTGAATGATGTGATAATGTTTATTCATAGTTAATGAAATTAAGTTAAAGTTGACAACATTCCAGTGATGGGCATATTGTACTAGATTCTTAGTGCACTAAAAATTAACAAATTAGTGGTAGTGCTATTAAAATTTCACTACCACTAAAAGGTTAGTGGTAGTGAAATTTAAATTGCACTACCACTACTTGTTTATTGATAGTGAAATCGTTGGTGCACTAAAAATATAGTGCAATATGCCCATCTATGCAACATTCAAACAAAATGTTGCGATTTAGAAGTTTCCAACGGAAACAGAAAAAATGCGCTTCGCACGCTCACCAGTCACAACAAAAGCAAGAAATTTTGGAGGGGAAATAGGAACGTTTGGTTATTTTGCGTAAAAATAAAACATCAATTGAACTTTAATTAATTAAATTTTGTTGCCCATTTATCAAAAACTTGCTCCGGTATCTCCCACCTTAAATGCGATTCCGCAGTGGGCATTTTACGAGTACGGTAACGGACATTTTCAACAAAAGAAAACAATGAAAATATTAAGGGCTTCTGATACAATGAAGAAATCTTATTTAAATTTAAGCACTTATAACACAAAATCATTCATTACTCAAGTTGCTATTTGCGTTTAAAAATGTTTTTATTCGTTCTGTTGAATACATGTTGCAGGAACATTTGTTCCGTTCTCTTCTGTGACATTGCCAACACAAAACTGCGCGAATATTGTTAAGAGCGTGGGCAATGTCAAATCTAGGAACAGTAAAACTTCTGTAAACTTATAATACTCTTTTGATATCATTATTTTCTGTTTGTCAAATATTACCTACTTTATAGTATGCTGCTCTTTTCACTAAACGGCATTTGTGTTGCTTGTGTTTACAAAGAGAGTAAGAGAACATAATGGCAGAGATAATATGTGCCTACCAACAGAGTTGTATTGTTACAAACAACAAATGTTTAACTTTGTTTCGAGCACAACTGTTTTCAAAAGCAAAACAAGCGACGGCAGCTGGAGAATGTGATGGGCAAGAAAACCAAGAAAAATCCAATTCAAACTCGCTCTCTCTCTCCCAGCGTAGTAACTTTTCGGAATTAAACAGACAACACAGACTGAAGTGAGAACAGAGCGCGTGACTCTCCGCACAGATGATGGAAGTGTTTGTGTACCTTTAGTTAAGCGAAAGATCTCTGTTGCAACGGACTGATGTCACGGATAACGACGGTGTTTGCGTACGATTTTTTCCCAACTTCTTGTTTGGATTATTATTATGCATTTGTGTGATTTTATCCCACTGTGATAATTGATGTGAATAACAACGACAGAACCCGACATAAGAAAAGTAAACAATAGCAATATATTTAATTCTAGTTGTGAAAATCTATGAAAAAACGACAAAAAGAAGTGGATAATAAAATGAGTGAAGCAATAAGTTATAAAACCGTTAATAAAACAACAATAAATCACAAAACGAAATTCCAACAAAAAGGTAAAAGGCGAAAATAAAACAAATGAATGTGCAAAACAACAGCAAGAAATTTATGACAGAGCATATTAATCGAATATAATGAAAAATAATACAATAAAAACGAATTGCAACAATTAATTCAAGTGAAAAATTGTCTCGCTAGTGAAGAGTGTAATAAAGAAAATCACAACAGCTCCGAAAGAAAGAAATCGTGTTTGGATAAAATTGATTCAACACCCATACAAATGCAGTGTAATTAATGTTTATACACCCATAAACTCTATGCATTGATTTTCCTTAAACTCCGTCCTCTTCCTCTCGCTTCGGGATTTGGATTTTAATACTAAATTAAAAAAGCCATGAGTGACGTCCAGGTAAAAAAGAAACCGACATACAGACAGCGGTTATACGGTCAAGAGCAGTGAATGCTAACGAATATATCACACACACACACTGGCGTGCTTATATCTGAGAAGAGTTTGATGGCACACACATACACGTTCTCGACCAACTGGTATTCAAGTGAGTGAACTCTCCTCAATTCAGGCTTTACCATAATGGCACCGAGTCTGAAGACACTAGTACCATAAACAACATATAGAGCTAAGACGGCATTGTCGTTGTCGTCGTGGTTTACCTGTCAAACTAGTTCTCATAATCACCTCTCGGCATAGCATGTACACAATCAACGCCGTGCTCACCTTAAGCCGAACTTGCCGCGCCGCTCTTCGATCGTCTTGTCTTAATAACTGCCTTGCTGACTCCGTCATATCGTCTCGTTGTTGTTGGCCATCGTCATTAGTTGTTGTTGAGCAGCAGCTTGATGTTTGCTGGCCTATAGTAAAACAACGTAGTCGTCGTCATCGAGTGCTTTATCTTTGTCGTTGCTGTTTAGAGTTTCTTCTTTGGGGTTTAATCGTTTCTTGAGAAACGACAAGGAATGAATGTAGAAAATAAATAGTCGTATGTATAAAAATCATAAGAAAAACGCTGAATCTAAGCTACTGGCAATGGAAGGCAGAGTGGAGAAGAAGTAACAACAACAGAAAGCAGAAAAACAAGTTTTTGTCGTTTGTTTTCATGTTTATGTTTATGACCAAAAAGTGACACAGGGATAGGAAAGGCAAGACAGCAGCAGCAAGAGTTATTTTGAGATCTGAAATACACGGAGAGAAAATTGCTGCTATCGGTCTTATTATTATGGAAGTCCAAAGACCAAACGACGTTATCAGCATACGATAAAATGTCCCTGAATTGTAAATTTTATTCATGCCGATATAATGGCGGTATGGTGAAAATTCCAATTTAAAAGAATGTGTAAGAATATATATATGTGTTCGTTGAATACAAAGGTTAGAGGTCGATCGCCTACCATATGTCATTCTGATGGTAATCACCTAGCTTTAGAATATGCTATGATTTTATGGAGTGCTTAAAATTCACGGATTGATTTTCGCACGTCCACATTTTTATATATGGTGTAGATCGAAGCTTTCCGGATTGGGTTAACTACACATTATATAGGTAGATTTTATATGGATAGAATAGTAGTTGCTCCATAATTTTGCAGCTCGTTTGTCCGAACAACAAGACAAACGAAGTCGAATGCGATTTTTAATATTCGGACATTGTGACCACAAGTTTTGGTAATATGGGATACAACAATTTCTTGGGATTTCCAAATATTTCTTCTACGAAAACTAGTTTCTCCTGTGTTAGGTTAGTCCTTGACCGAATTGGTTTAGGATAATGCAATATCTCTCAAATTGCAGATAATGTAATTGAATTTGTCATTTGTTTGTAACGTGAAAGATTAAAGTCTCAATAGTCGGAAAGCTTACCACCATGTGTGTCACTGTTTGTTTCTTTTGACCACTCACTAATAAAAATTTCCTTGTTTTTTTTTTTAATTGTTCTCATATTAATGCGATTATTAATACGACAAAGAATTGCGTTCATAAGGAATACTTGTATTTAATTGTTTGTTGTAGGTAAATCAGATTGATGTGATACCTGCCTGATTCCGTTGAAACAACCAAATTAATCAAACTAGCGTAATATGAGTATCTTGCGACTTATTAAAATTGCTCTGTTATGCATCTCCACGCCAGTCTGGATAATACTTTCGTACTTTCCTGTAAAGCTCGTACACGCAAATGTAACTTAACTGTCTAATTAATGATTACTTGTCTACGAACTGTCAGACATCGTTAATTATCTGAAAAAGTTATTACCAATTAAATAGCCGTTGTTTTAACTCTCATTGTCATATTGCAAACCTTGCTGAAATTTTCGGTTTGCAATATCGACAAAATGTATATTAAATTTCATCGATTGAAATGGGGTCAAATTCCGAAAAGACTATTATCATTCAGGTAAATCAAATTATTTCATATAATTGTTAAAGGATATTTAAAAAATAATAATAATATACATAAACTGCATTCGGTAAATTGTGAGTTGGTCTACGAAGTCTCGTGATTTGTCTGTAGGTATATGAGAACTTTCAGCAACATTACAAATTTGAGTACAAACGCAGATTACAGATAATATTAATTATGGAAATTTTAGATGTTAGAAATTCTGACAATTGCGCTTGTAATCACGTTGTGTGCAAGTTTCTTTTTCCTTACTCAAACAATGGCAAGTATTAACCCAAGTGTGAATTTGGCTCTTGGATAATGGTGTTTGTATGCAGTACTTGTTTAAAAATGTGGTGCTCCAAAGCATACAGAAATAAGATACGAATTAGAACTTATCCCCAAGGATAAAACTTAGTAAACAGCGATCGTCATAGGTGATTATTCTTGCATAAAAAAGAAACTAAAATGTAACCAATTTTTTTTGTCATAATGTTATTGCCGCCAATGTTATTTTAATGTTAGCTAATTAATGTTATTTTTCAGCCATCCCGTATATAAGACCGAATGTTTGCTGTTTGTTCAGAATAGACATCAGAACTAGTGGACGGATTGTTATGAAATGTTCACAGTATGTTTACGATATGTAAGAAAAAATTAAAGGTATATACATCATGTTGATATTTGATAAAAAATTTATTGGTGTAGCTTATTTTTAGAAACCATTTACAGTGGCAAAATTATAAATAATTCGGATAAATGGCCACAAAAATCTGAAACGTGCTAGCAGTCAGAAAATTTTCATATATTATGTTACGGCTGAAAATAATTTCCTATGAACTACGGCAGATATTATGAGATTCGATGTCTTAAAAAAAGCGGCCAAAATCGATTAAAAAAAACTGACAATCACTTAGCTGTTATATGCGATATTTTATGATTAGAAGAAGGAGCATGTCTCCGCATGTATAAAATACAGGTTTTAATGTTAATACCTCAAAAACCGTTAGAGATATGCCCGTATGATTCGTTACATAAGCTTCTACTGTGAGAAGGCATGCGCGTTAAGAAGAGTGTATGAAAGTTTTAGCGGCCAAATTGTCATGAAATTCGAAGATCTGCTAGCTATCGATCAGCATATTGTCTTAGACTGTTTCTGGTTAAAATCTTCAAAAGCGGAGAGGCAGAACTCATCTGGTTATTCTATAGAAATAAATGTCCTTAAAAAGGGGCCATGATGATCCTTTGTAAAAAACATTGCTGAATGTTGAATTATCAAATGAATCATACTAGGCTAAATTAGACATTAAGAAAATATTGGACAATTATACCTACATATACGAATCAATAAAACCCAAGTTCAGTTAATAGAAAATAGTTTTCGTACCGATTTAGTGACTTAACGTTTTCAGCCCGCGCAAAAAAATAACTTATGAGCATATATTTATTGCATTAGTAAAGAAACTCAACCAAAATCATATCAGTGTTGCGAGATTGTTGGCTGGAATCCACAATTTCCGTGTTATGTCGCGAAGAAAATGAGATTGCGAATTGACTGTATTGTGCAAGGTTTTAGCAAAGTTTTGTAATACGGAGCGAATGTGTATTTGTTTAATAGCTGCCGTTCTCTGTATTTTTAGGATAGAATTTGATACCCAACAAATTTTGTAATAACTCGTTTTTAGAGGATTTTGATCTTTAATGCCACTCAAAGCCATCACGATATCGGTGAACATCTTTATCATGCCTCACATTACTTTGTGGGCCCATCATGAGATGCATGGGGTTCATAAAAAAACAGATATTAGTGACGTTTAATCTTGACTATCTCGCAAAGGCGGTATGATATCGATGAGCTCCTCGTACAAGCATTATCAATTTCGTACGCCTTTCATTACTTTGTGGTCTCATAACGCCCTGCAATGATCATAATCGTTCTTCTGATTGTATTCATGCAAAATTGGTGACAATTTTTCGACAGTGTACATAACTGGTATTGTCAAAGAAGAAAGATATAAGCAGATAAAGCCAAAAACATAAAACACTGACAACAACAACGTGTGTCTAGTGAAACCGCTTCTTGAAAGACCGACTGGGTTCTTCATATGCCATTGTTGTCGTCAATGGCCGTGTTGCCGTCTTAGTTGTCGTAGTTGCTGGTACTGGTGGCAATATTATGTTGAACCGTTGAAGCCTTTCAAGCTCAAACATACAATACTTAACAAACACATTCCCATTTGAATCGAATAAAGCCTATAGCAATCCCGTCGTGCCCAAAGACGAACACGCTCTGCTGCTGCTGGTATTTGTTCGCAATACTTGGAGTTGGTAGTTCGGTAAACAAGCCCTAAATTGCTTACCGCTGTACGTAATGCTGCGCCTGGTGTTGCTGCTTATAAGATAATGAGATAGTATATGTACGTATGCGTGCATATGAATGTTCATAGGTCTTTTTCTACCTGGTATTTAACTTCATACTCATGGTTTTTATTCGGTGTATCTGAAGTTTAGCCCAACATGCAAGATAACAACGGCAAGAAGAGGAAAATGTTATTCTTACATGGCCTCTTCCATGGCCCCATGTTAATGTGAATGTTTCTCTATAATTTTTTCACTGTTTCCCTTTTAGATTGCAGAGGTTCTTGCTGATTGCGAGCGTTGCCGTGTGTTCAAGTGAAGAAACCAAACCAAACAATAAAAAGGAAAACGCAAGAAAAATATTGAAAAGAGAGAACTAAAAGGGGAAAAAGTGCAGTTCAAAGACGCTGGATAACAGCGGCAATAATATCAGAAGAATACTATACTAAACGAACCAACAAACCAACAAGTTTGAGACCAGTTCAAACAAAGTGAAACGTGAACGTGGGGCAAGGGGGATTCCAGCTCAAGAAGCCATTTTGTTTTCCTTCTTGCCACAAGAATCAAAGTGAAAGAAGGCAAGAAATTGATAAAAACCGAAACGATCTTCAACAAACAAACATGACCTAAATAATAAGAGAAAAGTGCTTTTAAAATTGAAATCGCAAAAAGCCACAATCATCGAGCGAAACCCCAGCAAAATGTCTCGAAAAACTTAGCATTAACACAAATTCCCCACCTTTCTCTTTGTCCTCAAAACACAAAACAAATGTAATCACATTTCAAAGAAAATAGTGCAATAAGTAAAATACATCATAGTGTAACAATAAAAGAATATATTCAACAAATATTTACCCTAAACGTCCAATAAAAAAGGGTAAATAAATTTACTTTTAAAAATAAAGAAAAAAAAAATTGTGTGAGTTTCTATCTCACAATCCCACCTAACAACTGCAACGAACCACTCTGACACCGACAGCGAACTCTAAAGTGGAATATCATCAATATTAACAACTTCTGAAACTGCAGCTACGCTCGTCCAGCATTCGTCGTTGGATATCACCCACATTTGGAACAAATCACAGTGATACATTTCGGTATCACTCCCACGCCAGAGTAATTGGACCTGCTTTTGTACACCAAACACGATGGCATCTTGGAAATACTTTTTGATCGGTGAGTACTGGGATTTGTTACAAATTTGTTATGACAATTTCACACAACAGCACAGCAACATCACCACCAGCAACATTTGTTGCCGCTGGTCTCACTAGATGTTGCTGTTTATGATAGTATTAGCACTGGTGGTATTCACTTATCTGGAGACATGTACTTACCACCCATACATATTTAATGTGGGTATTGGTTTTATGGAACTTCTTGTGTGTACGTGATTTGCAATTTTAGTGAGTTTAATGTGCAGCCAGCCACAGAAACCCTGCGTTCCGTTGACAAACAAACAAACAAACAGTGAAAGAAAGTTTGTACTGCTTACATTTTAACATTGTTACTGTTTGTTGTAGCTTCGATCGAATCGATAGAAAACAAAATGCTCAGACTTAAAATGAGTCGACAAATACCACTAAGTGATTGTATTTAGCTGGTTAGGCAGAAGAAGGGTTACGTTAAAATGTTGCTGTTTGACAAAGGGCAAATTTTTTTTTTTTTTTTGCTTCTACACGAATAATAAATTAATTGGAATTTTAGCATTTTGTAGCAAAGTGTATCACACTGTACGATTAAATGTTGCGTTTTATTGCTATAATCCCAACTTAGTTATGTCCAACGATTGTTTAATATTAATTATGTTTATTAAATGCAATAATGCAACAGGAAAATTTCAAGTTATTATGATATCTAAAGCTGCAGAATTCGATTTAGGTCATCACACTCCTTACACGTCAGTTTTCGTATAAAAACCTAATGGATATTTAGTTTTAATCGCATTTGTGCTCGACAAGACAGATATCCCCACTAGTTTTCTTCCTAGCCTAGCATCATAGTAACATGGCAATGTACGAGGAGGTTTCCCATCTGCCAGTAGTTTGAACAAAAAATGGCAACCTTATAAAATATATGGTTTTAATTTCAAGGCGGCACATTGTTTAGTATTTTTATTTGAGCCATTAAAAGTAAACAATCTCAGTGAATTTGTAAGCATGAAGAAAATTGGTATGTCTTTCAATTTCCATTTGAAAAGTCTCAGTTCAACCAATATTAAAGCCAAGCTAAATTCTAGTCCGAGGGAGTCTTCTCCCTTGTTTAAACGAGGTTGTACGAGCTGCCAAGGCGAACACCGTAGTGGTCGACCAATTGAGATATCCACGCCAGGCAAGGTTAAGAAAATCCTTGCCTTCAATAGGGCAAAAACAGCGTGGCGAAGATGTTTCAGTAACCATGGATGAGACACGGTTTTACCACTTTGCAACTGAAATAAAGGAACAGTCAAAGCAGTAGGATGGAATCGGAGAATCGTGTCCAAAGAAGGCCAAGACTGCTGGCAAGATCACGGCTTTTGTTTTTGGGATGCGCATGGGATTACTTTTATTGATTACCTTCAGAAAGGAAAGGAAATCAACGGCGAATTAATATTCGCCAATTTATTGCAGCGTTTAGATGATGAAGTTATGAAAAAAGAGAGTGCTGCTTCTTCAAGACAATGCTCCAGTTCACACATCCACTATTGCGATGGCCAAAATTAATGATTTATAGTTCGAATTGCTTCGTCACTCACCTTGTTCCCCAGATTTAGCTCCTTTGGACTATTTTCTATTTCCAAACTTGAAAAATGGCTCGGTGGTAAAAGATTTTACAACAGTATAGAGGTTGAGTCTGTAGTTGATAACTATCTGAATATTTTCCAGCTATTGAATATCGCTGAAAAAAAAAAACGCATCGTGCAGAAAGGAGATTATGTTGAAAAATAAACAAAATGTCTCCCAACTTTTCCTTGTCTTCTTTGTTAAATCGTTTAGTTTTTGGACCGCCCTCGTATTAGGTCTCCCTGATTCATTGCTTAAGCTGTGTTGTAAAGAAATAGTATATTTAGTTTATTGGTAAACTGCAAGCTTTCCTGGAACTCATATTAGTAGTCAATGCAGATAGTTTAGCTGAAAATTGTGGCTATTTTCTTAAAGATTTTGAGGAATGACCAATATTTAGAATGATTAGAATGATTGGCCATAGCTTCATATTACTTAACCCTTGGAATGGTTCCTGTGTTTGGTTAGGCATTTGACGTGAGTAACCTTCTTTTAACGCCTCGATGTGGGTAATGGATTCACTGAGATTGAATTAAATCGTATCTAAAATTATTGTAAAACATTAAATAAAAATTTTACATACGATTGATATCTTTGATAGATCATCAATTTCCAAAAAGTGAAAAATACGAATAGTGTTCACATGCATTATAATCGGAGCATTTGTGTCATGAAAAATGGTAAAGTTTTTTGATGAGCTACAATGAAGAATGTCAAGTTTATTAAGATTATATTGTTGAGTCGTAAATGAAAATGTATTATTTTTTGTTCTTAATCAATTATTGCTTAGTCGACAAAAATGGAAAGCGGTTTTCTAAGTGAACGATTTTGATTTTCCAAAGTCTGGACGGACATGTGGTTCTAGTAACAAAAAAAAAAAACCAAAATAAAATTAAAAATATTTAGAAAGTTTAAATACTTTAAGATTTAGAAAACATTATGGTTAGTTTTTAAATGTGACTGCTACGCACCGTTAGTCATATTTTCCACGATAGCTCCTTTTAATAAGTGAAAGTGAAAGAGATATATCCGAGAGCGACAGGTTTGGGCTCAAATTTTTGTTATCCAGGGATACCTGTAACGGACATACCAAATTCCTCGATTTTGGCGTCATGGTTTTGATTTATTGGGTGACGCAAAAGGGAAAATATTTTTTTTCCCGAAGTAGAACCTTCTTCATTAATAAACAAAGTTTACGGTGATAGGAAACTTGGTAATTATTTTTACCACCATGTAAACACAATTATTCTTCGTTCTTGAGGAATATAATACTCAAAAGCACCGTTTTCATCACATTTACTGAAACCACAATTATAAATGACGCAAGTTTCAAGCATAAGACCAACATACAATTATACAATTACTTTTGCTTCGATCTGCAATATCGTTCACATGTATTATGCAATTGAAAGCAGTTGCAGTAAGTTAATTGAATCGAAATCTGTCTAAAACCTGGCACACTGTCCAAATGAAATTATTACTTACCACAAAGAATGCCTGTTTGTGATTCATGATCGCATGACCTTAGTGGCCAATTGTCATCGCCACAACATGAAATTACGCTTTCTGGAAACTTCTCATCTGAAAAAGGAAACTTCTCTCTCTCAATAAAGCCTAAATCGGCCGTGTTGTGTAGCTCGTGGCACGGTTTTATTGAAACCATATAGCGTCCAGTTCATAATCTTCAATTGCAGGCCAAAAAAAAGTCGGCTTTCATACGGCCATAGCGCTCTGAATTGAAATTCGGATTATCATATTTTCACTATGATGCCTGATCACATCTGTAACGCTTCTAGTGTCTTCAAATTTATTTATAATCTTGCCAATTTCTTGCACAGTAGGTCGATTATAACGCCCATAATTACCCTGTAATGTACGAAAAGTGCCCTCGTTTGAATCACCACTTTTGTACTAAATTTGAACTATTTTTGTGCATTTGTCGGTTTTTAAACAATCCATAGTCGTAAATGGCAAACCTTTCACTAAATAAATAACACTTTAGGTATTTAACAGCTGGCTGACCGTTTTGAAAAGGCTGAATAAATGACCCTGTATATATTTCCAAAATTTCTTCACATTGGCTCACAAAAAAAAAAAATAGTTTTATGATACCCCTGCTCAATAAACATAACAGCTTTTCGAAATGAAAATCTATTCGAATTATAAAAACGAAAACATGTAGTGTTGTTCGTTTGCTTGACGTAGGAATTGTGTTATTTGTTTCATGGAAACGAGCTGTTAATATTTTATTTTTCTCTCATTAAAATTACTGAACATTTTTGCATTATTTGTGTACTTTTGAAAATGATATAATTTTCGTTAATTTGAATATTGAGAGTTTTACTTAAATTGATTCGGTAATAGCAACGTAATTCCGTATATTGAATCGTATATTATCCAAAAGGGAACAACAACTGTAGCGAAAGGGAAATGAAAATTATATACGTTACGTAAACTTTTTTCCTGAACTCAAGTTTATTAGAAGTCAGCTAGAAAGACAACGTCAATGATACGATGTTGAATTTCAACGCCAGCGTTGTTACAAGAGTTCTCAAAAGTTATTGCGAATTGCAATAATGTTTAACAGCTCAAATTGTGTAGCACCCTCATGAACGCAAAAATTAACAGTGAAATAGTTTACGAAATAATTTGTTTCTGCGTACAAATGCAAGGTGTTTAACAAACAAAATATTTTGTGGATACAGTTATATTTGTCCTTCTTAACCGATTATCTTAGCTATAAATTATGAGAAGAACGCAAGAAATCTTAATATACAAATAAAACCGAAATCATGTCGGTAAAATTTAAAGAAAATCAGCAATGAATAATTTTTGTGATCTGTGGTTGAAAAATGTTTAATTTCACTGAATTGATTTTCTTGAAGCGTTGTAGTGTTCAAAGTTCTGGCAGCAAATATGCTCTTACATTGATATGGAATCAGTGTCGAGCATTTTGATACCTCCTTTGTAAATTTTCTCGGAAATCTATTATATAAACAATATGAACTCCATTACATTCGATTCTGGCGGACCATTCAAATATATTTTCTGTGCTTGCGTCCCCACTTGCAGTTTCCCTTGGTCATCACAAGTACTACGACTCTGTATCTAACATAAGTATGTGCGTGTCCCTTAATTTTCAATTTATTTATTTTCGTTGATAAATTTGTTTCGAGTATAAAAATAAAAAAATCTGTTGCGTAGTTCACCATTTTCCTATGCGTTATATCAGCTGTGAGATCACAAAACAATCAATTTTATATGTCTCCTGTTAACTTTATTCATGAATTTTTTGTTTGTTTCTCTGTTTCGGATATTGTTAAATTCACAGATTTAAAATTTGCAAAACCATTAACAATCAAAGTTAGAAGCTGAGAAGAAAAAAAGTGAAATGGAAGCACATATGAGCTATCCTGCTTCGGTGTCGTAGTTCAGAACATCAACATAAATAATAAATTACATGTAACAAGCTATTAACATGACATTTCGGAAGAATCCATTAAATCTTTATAATACAAAATGAACCCACTCCATGAGTGGATATCTGTGTGTCGCTGCCATCGCCACATTGGACATACGTATCCATGAATGGTGGTGATGATGCCAAACATTAGGTTGACATCGTCGAGCGCTGGCGCTGATGCTGAAATGTAATGAAGAACGGAGAAAATATATACAATGAAATCATTGTTAAAATATGCAAAATAAATTATAAGGAAAACAGAGTAAGACCATATTCATGTACACATTTTCGACAAACAATTTGCTTAAAATTCACACAGTCTCTCTCTCGCAGACGCTGGCATGTCTTTGATTTCTGCATAATTCATGCAAATGTGGAAGACTCAAGCAAAGAACAAACAAACGACTGCCTCTGTGCACTCCCGTCTAAGCGTACAAGTACCCTAATGATGATGGCGATGATAATGTATCCATAATCAGCGAACTGTATAATATGCGGCGAAGATAATTTGGTGCTTATTGGAAGACAAAGGAAAAAACCAAAGCATTTATTTGCACAATATTTGTTGGAAAATAAATAAAAACGAAGTAACAGCAATAACGACAACATTACAAACGTTTAACACACAATTTTCACATTTTTCGTTTGTTGTTTGCTCTTCTCCCCATTTCTTCTCCTCATCAAATGCGGCATGGATACTTGTCTTCATGTTTCATGTTCTAACATGTATATGGAGGAGAATAATAACATTTCATACTGCTAATAAATAAGCACGCACTTTTCTTTTAATTTTACACCAAACCACACACACACATATACCTTCACCAGTCCCCACGCATCTACTGTTACACTTGTAATATCCTTCAAAGGATTCGCTCTTGATTACCATCACACTCACTCTCTGTCTCTCTCACTTTGCCACACATTCGCACATACACTCAGTTGCTCACACTATGTGCATTTTGGTGGAAACGGAAATAAAGCCACTAAAGTAATAACTTGAAAAAAAAAATGTAGCGCATAAATTTAATATTCGTTTCTTCCTTCTGCTTTTGCTTCTGCCGTCCTCGTTGTTGGTTTGTCTTTGCCGTGTTTGGTGTCTTCCTTCTCAGCGTACATTGTACGAAACCATAAAATATTTATATTAACGTAAAAATGCCATAATATAAGAAGACACGCAACAGCAACAACATCACACACAACAATGTAAACAGCAGGAACAACAACATTGTAGCTTCAATCGGGAATTGTTTTTCGCCAAATGTTGTTGCAATGATATCCTCTCAACAACTTTTAATATCGCCTAGGCGAGCTGTTTATGAATATGAAAAATACCGTCTTACTTCATTTAGCATATACATTTTTGTTGTTTCTGCATTCCACGTCCACTCTCTCTCTCTCTCTCTCTCTTACCTACGTTGGTTATGTCTGACACGAATGGGACATTTCAAGATCCATTGATCCATTTATGATGGTAATTAATACGCCGAAATATGTTTCCGTCTTATTACATTCGCCTATAAATTGATTATTGTCATCATATTTTATTCAACCGGAGGCAGCTGTTCCGATAAATAATTTTTCTAACCGCATTTAAATGGGGAAATATTTGCGCCAGAGTTGATTAGACATAAATCACGAAATATTCCATTACAATTTTCTTTTGTATTATTGTGGCATCGAACAGAAAATGTTATTAGATAATTTTCAGTTTCAGACAAATAATTTAGTTTTATTACCTAACGTAACGACGTCTAGACGTTTAATTTTTCTTTAGAGCTGTGGTTAATTCTTTGGGCCGCATTAAGGACTGGAACCCGCAACTAACGTTGACTGACCAGCATTTTATGGTGAAATTGGAAAAATATAGATTAATGTTTGTCCTACACTAAGAAAAAGAAACAAATTGCCTACATATATCCTGGATAAGATATGGAGCAGTTTCTCTTTTGCTGTGTTTATACGGAGTTTTGCAGATTGGCTTGCCGGAGGAGGACAAAAAAGAGACAAAAAGAGATAAGTAGTCAGGGGACACGAGCTTTAACATGGGGTAAACTTGTATTGCACATTTCTGCATTGTCCTTCCAGAACAAAGAAAATAAAATGATTTTTCACCTCATAAACGAAAATTTGGAGAACCCATTTCTGCCCACTTCTGTTTTTAAATCCACTGTTCAAGATCTATAGTTTAGTGGCGACTGTGAATAACATTTTCTTACAAGGATATCGTGCGAGCACCAAATTAAAGCGGCTAGCAAAAACTTCTGTTGCAAATAATTGGTTTTGGAACAATTTATAGTTTTTGCGAATATATTCTACTTTTGGCTCCATAATCGCTGACTTTTATTTGATATTGTCCCAAACCCAGCAGGTTCATTTAAATCAATTCTAGAACATATTTCCGAATATAATTTTGAACTGGATTTTAGGTAATGAATATTAGTATAAATATGAATTTCTACTAAATTTGCTTTTTCTACTTGTTGGGTTCACAGATAATGAATAATGTTTCTAGAAAGTGGATTTTAAACAGCGGTAAATACTTCTGAGATTGCCGTTTGGAATTGCCATTAAACTGTAGGTCTCTTAAGTGAGTTTAAAAATGGAATGCATGTGAGCTCGCTGAATATGAGCTCATATCTCGTTCATGGGTACAAGATAATTTACTTTTATTTATTATAGAACAGAATGTCATCATTCGGAACGAGATGTGGGACAGCTTTTTACATTCGGTGAGCTTATGCTGGCTTCAATTTCTGGACACACTGATTAAAGAAGATTTTAAATACTTATGTGGTAAAGCCGCTCGATTTGATTTGATTTAAATTATTAGAGTTCCACAGTGAGAATGAGATTCTGCGAGCACCGGGCGCTAATACTTATAAAGTTAGTATCTCGCTATGGGGTGGAAGCTGATATCTTTATAAAGGTAAGAAAGTTCACTGATTAGAAATCATTGGAGATAATACATCAAACATACGTACACATTTTTTAAGTTCTACAACAAAAATCTTTGAATCACCTTTGAGAACGAAATTATCCTTTCGGTTTTATACTCTTTAAACCCCAATAGACCTTTAGCTTCAGCTTGCTGGATGTCTGTATATTAAAATATTAATTTCCAAAATGTGTTAGTATTAGCATCCAAAATTCTCGACTCGACTCTCGAATAGTAACCCCTCAGCAACATCAAATCAAATTGCGATATTGGTAATAAGATGTTCTATTCAGATGTGCGACTAAGATCTCTTCTTCGGACCCAGTTTGCTTAGCCAACGATTGAGATGATCAATAAAAAGTGGAGTGGAGTCAATACGAAGAAAACGTTGTTATTCTTCTGTTGAAATCAAAAAGTACCAGCTACTTAATTTGATTTTTTTTTAATTTTAGTGACAAAGCAAAAGAAGGAAAATCAATAAAATAAAAGAACTTCATATGCATATGCCGATTTTTTGCTTCTAACAGTGCTTCCAAACTTGTTTCTAAAAATGTAATCAATAATATGGCCAGTCTTTGAAAATTAATCATATGACGCAATGAAAGGTTTTATTCCACAAACAAACTAAATATGCTATATGGATAAAACCGTCAATGTATCTTCAAGACAAGTGTACCAACATAAAAAAGAAATAATAATCGAAAGTCGAATGTCCGTAGCCCGCGAAATTTGAAAATTCACCTTATTTTTTGAACACACCTCGTACAATAGCACGAATTTATTCGCGGCACACAGAAAGTTCTGCGTCAGTACAGTGATCAGCCAACTTACCGACTAAACGAATTGACAAACCCCTTAAGTAGGCTTTTTAAACTATCAATTCCTTGGACCTTTTGACAGAATGAAGGAGTGCTCTAATCAATGTAACTGTCAAATACCTACTTTACTAATATGTATGGCTTTTGTTTCAATTTGTTTGTTACCATTTTGTGCCATTTGTCGCGATTTCGACTGTCATGTTTTTTTTTTTTATTTAATTTACTTTGTCTCAAAAAATTTCGTTTTTTTCAAGAGCTCAAAATACACTAAACCCTCTGTAGAAAGAAAAAAACTTTGCGTATTTATTTCTGCGCTCTTTCGATATTTATTGTAATAAATAACAACCTATTTCCTAAATTCACATTATCCCTGGCTTTATTTCTATTTAATATTGCTTTTATTAATGTTGTTGTCATGCTTCAGTGGCATTAAGAAAATAAACAATTTTGTGAGAATTTATAGGAAGCGGGAGGAAGAGTTTTACAAAATCTTTTTAAGGCCAATATTGCATAATTCGACTTATTCCGTGTCTTATTAGATGTTGCTAAGACACTTACGGATACAATTAAGAAAAAAATTTCAATCAATAGAATGCATTTTAAACGTGTTTTAAATGTTATGCAAAATTAAATAATGTTTCAAAAACGTCCTGGTTTTTTCTTTCTCAATCCTACGAGTATGCTGACAGTTTATCCTTTTCAAATAAACTATAAAACAATATATATCGACAACCATCAGTTTAAATGTCTGTATTCGAGAAATCCAAATTTTGTTGTCGTATCATCGCCATAAATTCTATGTTGTAATTATTTATGCCAAATTATTTATTATGCTAACTTATTTAAGCCTCCCATCGAACTATACCCTATTGCATTCTCTTTTTTGACAGTTCGCTTGACAACGCACCATACAGACACTCAGTGTTGAATTCAAAGTCAATATAAAAATAATAAGAAGAAAACCTTAAATGAAGTCGTATTTCTGTAAATGAGTTTCTTAACCAATAAATATTTGCACGTTTATATTTCGATTGTTTGGAAAAATGCGTGTCTGGAATTCCGTTTCGTTTGATTTCAATCGCTTCAAGTATCGACGCGCAGACACATCCACCGATTGGCCAATTTGTAGTGGGTGGCAGCAGTGGCATAATGAGAAAGACGAACGCGGCAACATTCGTGTACTTCGTGTACGGCTTAACATTCTTGGCAAGCTGAAATGAGCCCTAGCAATATTTGCATATATGCTGTTTGTGTGTGTATGCGTGTGACTGCTTATATAGCTGTTAGTATATGTACTAATCGCTTAGTTGATAAAATGATTGGGAAGTAAAATATTTTTATTGTTCTTGTTGTTGTTGAAATAACTTAATTTAAATGCTCTGTTGTTCTTCCACACTACTCGATGTGAACGTGCCGTTGTAGTTGTTGTTTAGGTGTTCATTACACTTAAACACTTTTCTACTTGATTTCATATGACCCAAATTGTTGTTATGCATTTTTATAAACTTGCATATATTTATATACCAACAGTGGTGAACAAAATTGTCTGAGGTTGCTTAGCAAAAAAAAAAAAAATGTTAAGAGAATTGTCACCACTAGTTCACATTTTAACATTTGCAATACAGACCAACACTGAAGCATATTTTCTTCCAGAAGACCACGTCTCTGACAAATATTAGGTGGAGAGTGCGAAATTATTACATTTCAACCTGCAATATGGTTTCACGAAACACCATCTTTCCGCTATAAAGCAACTTCAATGCATTCCTGACATCGTGATTTCTCGAGCCATTCAAAATGTTGAAATATTGCGTTGTGCTCTGCAATAAGAATAATACACAGTACATAAACGCTAAAAGCTGTTTCAAATGCTATTTTTACACAAGATTTCATAAAAGAGTGTTTTGTACCTTTGAACTAGGAATATCGAAAGAATGGTTTCTTATTTTGTTCGAAATGTACAATCATTTTAAACAGCCATTCTTAATAAAACTATCCAACCCTAGTGCAGGATGATTAATTTAGAGACACTTTTTCCAGTAGGAACAAATCAAACATGTTCAGTATTGTTCGATTTTTTCATCACGTCCACACAGTCTTTGAAGCTGTGCCTTTAGTTTGAGTGATTTTGCCGCCTAGGTCATGTGATATCACACCTCTAGACTCTTAGCTTAATATTGCTGGCTTCTAATAGTTATTGAGAAGTAAAGTAGTTGTACCCTGTTAAGATTTTAAAGATTATGATAAGTTGTTTGAAACATCATCTCACAGCTTATGGGTCTAAAGAAGACTTACATTTAACCCAATGATATTCGTTCACGGCAGGCAAAAATCAAATAAATGGAACGAATTCCTAAGTTAAATTTCTGACACTCTGGTGCCCGAACTGGAGCGAGGGATCTTTTGGTTAGGGCTGGTAGAAATAAGCTGGCATAATCACTTTTCAGGTACCAAATCTAAAAAAAATCTAATTGAATTTAGTACCCATAGAAATATCGAGAATCATATGCCTGCCAGAAGTTGTCCCCTACAGGTGCTTCAGATTTCGTTGTGAACTTTCAAGCTATTATCATGCTAGACAATATGGAAATAGTGTTGTACTGTTGCTTTGGAACTAATGCCATAAAATTAAGAACTATTTGTAAATTGCTTTCACATGGATTTAAATGTTATTGCAATTTACAAATTTTTATTTTCAAATTGTAATTGTAATTGTATTGTGCCTATGGATCAATTTGTAGTACCCATTGGACTATGTTCCTTCTTCTATTTGTCTTATTTTCTTTAGTACGGAAGCAAACCGCCCTGCAATTCGTTCATATTTCAATAATTTAAGAATTACTTTGCCTAAACCGTTTCATACTGACAAGGTAACTAAGAGAACTAACTATACATATATATGGTCTTAATAGTACAATGGGTTTATAAACCGAGAGAGAGAGAGAGAGAGAGCCAAGTAAAAGTCTCTGTATGAGATTCCAGCTATTATTTCCACCTATTACAGGAAGGAGGAGGGAATAATATGAGACTATCCCGAGGAACGCCAAATCTAACGTTGAACTTGATGTCTTTTCCATGAAATTATTTCTTATTTAAATATCAAACTCTAACTCAAAAATCACTCGGTTACTGGAAGGAACTGGAGGAAAATAGAAGAGCATTTATATACACGTACATACGGGTAGGGTGCTTTTTGAATGAATTAATTTACAAAAAAATATTGGGTGGTTAACGTTGTTATTAAAATGCTGCTTAAAAACGTTCAAACTTTCTGCGGTTTCAATAAGGCGGTACAACATAGTCACATAGCCCGGCAAGTTGTAATAAAATTGAAGCGAAATAAGCAGATTCAAATAAATATTTCGTTGCCCACCAAGGAACCCTGATTTTACTGCACCAGTTTTTTCCTGGGACAAATTTGTTTGACTTGAGGTACTTTGACTTGCATTCAAACGAACATTTTATTTTTTTAACGTAAAAACATTCATCAGGCACCTTGTACGTCCATATATTAAATTTTAGTCCATTCCTGGCATGAATGCCATGCATTCTCAAAAGATTTCCCAAGTTTTAAGAAAATTACTAATTGAATCATGATAAAAAAATATCACGGCTAGCGGTGATAATTATTGCCCATTATAATTTTATTTCAAGAGTTATTAGTTTGATAGGCATAACTATTTACTTGCCACTTTCATCAAGCTTAGAGAATGTGAAGCTCTATATATAGGCATGTTCTATCCTCAGCCCTCATAAAATAATATCCCTGTATTTGCACTGTCGAATCGTTACTAATAGTCCGTGAGGACAAATGTCATTGTCATATTGGGGGAAAATTTGCACGATATTTTTCATCGCGTTTATGTCCAGTGCGCTTTAGACATAATCTGATCTATTTCGGGCCTAATTCAGTACATCACGTTCTGTTTCGCTACATTTGTTTCACCTTTATAGTTTAGAATCAATGAAATCATGCATCAAAAGTTGCATTTATTGATAGCTAAGCATAGAATTTTTGGAAATTTTTGAGTCAATATACAAGATATACTATCGGCTAACAACTTTCGTTTTAATTTTGTTCACCACTGTATATACATGTGTGTTTATATATATTATATATCTTTAGTTAGCAGAAAACTAAGTTAACGTTGCATGGGTAATACGTAAGTGGCAGCACTTCACTCCAACACCATTTTTCCATCGGTGCTGCCAGATTGTCATATTTGTGTAGGTTTTGCGTGTCTGTATGTGCTAAAGGGGGGCAATGATGCGTAAGCTGTTAACACTTGTATTATGTTTTCTGTTGTGTTCTATTTATTTAGTTGTTTATAATTTTGCTGAATATTTCTAAAGGATTCCAAATGCGGTGTTTGCTAAATAGAAACCGAAGCAATTGAACACTTTATGATACAAAGAAAACCGGTTCGCCCGGCAGTCAGTGAGTCAGCCAGCCAAACACCAAATCAATTGACAGCAAGCGAGCGTTTACTATTGCGCAAATATGAGTGTCGGGGGCGGCAACCAAGCCTCCGCCCCAAGCAGTGCAGCAGCCAGTTCAAGTGCCTAATGTTGGCCATGTTGTTTTGAATTCAATTTCGGATTCTTTTCGGCGCTGTTGTTGCTATTGGTATTGGTGTTATTTGTACAATTGTTTATTAAAAGCTAAAAACTGAAAACTTGGATGAAACAAATTTATAAACAAAATTCAGAAAATCAGCAGTGTTGAGGAAAAAGAAAACAACTATATGGAATATTTATATACGTACGTTTACACTCAAATATGTGTATATCTATGATATCATATACAATATATTTAGCTTATAAATCAGCCATTAGAAGTATACCTGCACGTACGGTTGCTATTGCTGCTGTAACTGTACCTAAAATCGGATCAACACGTCGTGTTGCAGCTGCCAGCACTGCAAAGTTTGCAACTGGACCTACTATATTCCGGCACCCATGTCTCATTACGATTCGTTGGCTCCCGCCCCATGTGTGCTTACCTCACACTTGAAGTTTTTGAGTAACCAAAAACTCTAGAAATTAACATACGTTCGCCAGTTCAATATTTTGGCTTTTGCGTCGATGCTGTGTTGGTTTCCATTTCCAACGTTCAAAGTTTTTCTTTAATATTTACATTGCTTTTCGCCACATGATGCGAGAGGAGGACAGGGGAAAAGGAACCAAAAACATAGTTTGTAATATATTGAATTTTCACAACACGGTATATCGAGCGAATCTCTTGTTTTTTTTTTTTTTTTTTTTTTAAAACTTAAAACAAAACTATTCTGTAAACAAAAAAAAAAAAAAAAAAACAAAAAAAAATCCAATTAACAATTTATTATCATTTCTCTTTTTTGAATATTTTTTGTAATCACTTACGAGTCTTTTTCTGCACGTTTAACTATTTTTCCCCATATAAACATTCGTTGTGGTAACTGCGAAATAATTATGTTTATTTAAACAATTGAACAAAATAACATCCGCATTTTGTTAGGTGATATTAAGATTCTTTCCATGTGTAAAGTAACATTTATAAAGTTAAATTTCTGTTATCACCGATGACTCTCCTAGATGGCGATCCTCGCAACTTAACTGCATGTTAAAGTTATTAAAATCGTTGGCTTAATTGTGTTGCCGCCCCCATTTTGGAAATGTTGTTTGGTACATGCTGCACTTTCTGCGCGGTAAGAGCAATTTATATTTTTTTTCATGTTCGTTTCTTTATAATATTAAAAATCGAATTGCTGCGGATAACAACGATTTAATTGGCAAAACTGAATTTTTAACACGAACCATATTTTAATTAGATAACATTATATTTGTCGTCAACTGGTGTATCAAACAGAAATTTACATATAAGTTTTCCATATTACACAATGTGGTCCATTTGGCGATTTGTTTTTTCAAATGATAGTGCCCCTGCAGGAGCAATTATTTGGATTTACAATGTCTTACAAGTGGCTAACGCAGCTGTCCCATCTTGCCTCCTAATTTTTCAATTTTCGATAGTTTCGGCCTCTACATCGCGAACAAATCCACATTAGTGTGCTTAAAGGCCAAAACCATTAGCGGACAATACGCATAACTTCGTTCTTACCTCACCAGAAGAATCACATTCTGCAAAAAAGTACTGGGAATGGACCATCTAAAAAGCGTGCGTAAAGCGATTGTCGAAATTCTTTTCGATATAACTGTCCTCTATATTGACGAGGAGTTTGAGCGCCTTCTGTCATTACTTTGTACCGATCGATTTTGTCAGCTCACCTGATGTGTGCTTTGCGATTTTTTTCACTGTATAAAAATATCGAACAAGAAATTTGTCTCAAATTTTACATTGCCAATGGAATCGTTGAAATTATCAAAATCGTGTGAATATGAAAGATAAAGTGCATTCAAAAGCGGTACATGAGTTTGACATCCAAACTGATCAATGGGCTTCGGAATGGTGCCTTCCAAATGAGCCGAAACCGAAAAAAACACGTCAAAGGTGATTAAAAGTCAAAGTAATGTGTTGTGCACTTTAGATTTTTGCCAGAAGATCAGACGATATAAGGATTATTATATAGGTGTTATGCGACGTTTGAGAGAGAAAAATCATCGAAGAAGACCAGATTTTTGGAAAGAAAACTCATGGATGTTGCAGCATGTTAACGCACCAGTTCAGAAGGCTATCAATGTGAACAAATTTTGGCCAATAATTCAAAAAAAAAGATCTTAAAAGAACCACTGTGATCCCTTGATTTGAGTCTGCCTGATCTTTTTCTCTTTCCGAAATTCAAATTATGATATCGTGGTACCCGCTTTCGGTCAATAGAAGACATAAAAGAGAATGCGCGGTGAGAATTGAAACGTTTTCCTGAAATACATTTGAAAAATGTGGTTGTGTCAATCAGTTGGCATAATTGAATTATTTCAGGAAGGGTCTACTTTGAAGGCGATACAATAAATTTGAATGAACAATATAATACATATCTTGTGTTTTATTGACCAATACCGGTACTTTTTGAGAGAACGTTTTCTTAAATGGAATACCTCCCCTCATGGCAAATCCTTAATTTTGCCTGGTGAAATAATAGGAAATAGCGATTACCCAAAGAAAAACACTTTGATCGTATCTTATGAAAAGCGACAGATAAAATGCTCTTAAGAGAGAAAGGGCTTACGATACAGGATGTGCCTATTTGTCGTAGCTATTTTGGTAGTAACTCGAAAGAAAATCAAAACCGATACATAGAGGCTAAATGAGTGTTACTCATAATATTCAGCAACTATTTCGCCTTACATTTATGCCTTAGAAGATTGTGTTTTTTGCTGGAAATGTGTTGCTGATATTTTTTGTGGAAAACTTTTAGAAACATTGGCAACATTCAATGCCATGTTTGAACTCAATGCCATGTTTGAACATTGTTGTCTGAAACAAAGAAGGCTTGCGATTGGTTTTTAATTACACGGAAGAGCTTATTCAGCAACTTTCTCCACCGCTAACGCATTGTATGTAATATCAAATCTTGGATAAAAACCATTTTGTTTCTATGAATTGTAATTGAAAAGTCGATACATTGTAGATGTGGCATAGACTGACTGACATAAACTAAGTAATACAACACATTCCGGCTTTTTTATACTTTTGTCGCTGGAATAAAAAACAAAATTAAATGAAATCAAATTAAAATCGTTTAAAACACGTAAAACTACAAATTGCAATGTGAGTTTTTCTACAATTATACATTTTTATCTGCCAAACATTTCAATGAGAAGGTTAGTAATGTTGCCTTTTACACAAAAACTTTCTAGCTTAGAAGTGCCGTCGCTATTGTGGCATTGATGCGTATAAAAAAAACAATTTGTGGTTATCAATCAAACTGCGATTTGCTGCAACATAAAACTGCAGCAACCAACCAATATATAGAATCGTTTTGATTTGATAACGAAATTAATTTAATGTTTTTTGCATTCTTTAGCTCGATAGCGTACAAACTTTAATCGTATTGAAACTTAACTCTTCTCCTGCTTTCGATTATTGTAGCCATTAAATTCTTATTAGGCCGTTATATTTTTGTATATTGCAATATGTTATTATATTTCAGTGGTTTTATGATAGTCACCATGCTTAGAGCAGAAAGCTGTTTTAGTATTCAAATTTAACACTAAATTTCAGTGTTTTTCACAATGTTTTTCCAAATTCGTATCTATTGCAGGTAGTTAATCATTTAAATTCCAATTATAATCCTATCTTTTTCAACCTGTGCGCTTTTTCACGTTTAAAAGCAGGACCAAGTCATGAGGAGAATATGTGTATGTGGAACCGCTAAGCTTTTTGCCGGTATGTTATTCACATAGTCATAAAGATTTTGACAAACTGTTTGACTTTAGTTCAATCACGATTTTATGTCCTCAAAAATTTCACGCATGTTTCGATATAATAAATTTTGCAAGTTGTCGTATTATAGGTATACGAGCAATAATAAATAACACTGGTTTACAAGTTTTTAATAAAAATTGACTGCAGAAACAAACCGAGTTTCTTCAACTAATCTGGGTGCGCTGAATTCGAATCTGGCATAAAAATTGGGCTATCACTGTAAAACAGTCAATACTGACACTACAAATTCACAATCTTCATAACAGTAGTGTTTAAGCTACTACTAATTCAAGCTATTTATGCTTTCTGTTTGATAAATATTTGGTTGGAAAAGAAGGATATGCAATATAAGAATCATTAAAATATGCACATTTACATTATTTTACAATAGTTGCAGAACTGGTTTATACAAGTGGTCAAATGGCAAGAAGGTCTACTTCGATTTTTTTAATTCCAGTACTTTGGAGAGATTTAATATGAAAAATCGAAAAAATATTACTCACGCGAATGACCCATCGGGTTCCAAACCAATTCAACGTCCACCAAGTGATCCATTGCCAATCATTCCCAGTACTACGAACAGTGAGTCCGAAACATCTTTCACCAGCAGCGGTAGTTTGTATCAGGCTGATGATGGACGCCATTTTGTGACTCAAGCTGGGCTGAATGATCTAATTTGGGATTTACATTTACTAACTTTACAGAATTACTTACAGAAACTTTGCAGATTTACAGAATTACTAACTTCACGCATGCAGCAGTGGAAACATCTTGCAGTTGGGACAAAAGTAACAATCTATAGAGATAGAAGCTTGGAATTCGCTGCATATTTTCAAAAGAAACACTTTATCCTGTATTGTAGTAATGTTGTTAGTTTATTTTAAAAAATGAACCAGCCATATGACAAAACTGAAAGGAGATTATTTACTGATGGCCCTAAGTACAGTTTCAAGTACCAGTAAGCGACGAACAAGGGTAGCGTTTAATGAAAATTGGAAGAAAGGATTGTGGGGCAAAAGCATACTGGGAGACTATTGCTGGACTCTAATATGTGAAACCGTGCCAACGAAATACAAACGACGTTCAAATGACACCATTCACTTTTGAAAATTCATTGATTTTTAAATAAACTAATGATTTTTTATGTAAAAAACGAATAAACACATTTTTTTGTATCTCGAAAACCTGACGTGATAGAGAAAAACCAATTACAGATTCGAATTCAGTCCACCAAATTACCGTATTAAAGATTTTTGGTTGCTCCAGTCCAAAACCTTGTTGGCTAGTGTAATCGTAATCGTGTAATACAAAGGAGGTACACTTGTAAACTTTTTTTTAAGCTATGTTTTTTGGAATTCTTCTGTGCAAATGTGTCCGATGGGCGCATGCTTGTGGTAATTGATTTCTATTTAATTTGAACTCTTCGTTGAAAACATTTTCGTACCAGTCGCCAAAACTTCTCAATTGTTTCGTGAATTTGTAGACCCTTAAGGATACGATGCTGTTCGAAAAAGCTGAAACAGCTAAGGACGCTGCAGATAAGATTTTGGCAAATACTAACCACTTGTTGATATACTATATTTTGCAATTTTTTGTTTCAAAAAATTTTTCAATTTCAAGCATTTTTAAATTTATTGTCCTTTTTATTAGATAATTTTTTCATAATTTGTCGTGCAAGCACCTGCTTTAGTCTGCTGGGATATCCAACACCAAAACCACATTCATACTCAGCAGTCTACGAGTATTCATAATCTTTCCAAATTGGTTTGCATTTTCCATTCAAGTATTTATTCTAGAACAGATATTTGTTAACCAATCCACATTATTGTCTGCCTTGTTTAGCGAACAAACAAAGTATTCCCTTTAAAAGACTTCAACAAGACCTTTCTTCGTAGTTATGTGATTTTTATACAACCCTCAAAATTGTTCTGTGTCCATTACATATATAACCTTTCGAGACAGAAAGTCATTAAAACGCACTGATCGACCCCCAGTTGCACGACATATCAAAAGGCCATGAAAGATACAAGCCCGATTGGAAAATATCGTGGCCTACAACAGGTAGGCAACACACACCACGTACAGTACAAACAAAAAAGACTCTGTGCCAAAGAAATTATAAGCCATAATTAAAAACACATTAAGAGAGTTTTTTTTAGCGCACCTCTTCTGGTTATATTTTCTTCGAAACAGAAGCGAGAAAAGACGGTTAGAGAAATTATGTAATAACTTTCTTCTGCGGGACAATAAAAAACATACCCCCATACAAGAAACAGAAAAAATTAAAACAACATTGTAGATACTTAAATCAGCATAATCACGTTATTTTCCTGTTGTTCAAAATTAGAATAAACATCAAATGAAGCTGGCCTTACAAAAAATGTAAATTCTGTATTCAATAACGTGTTTTTGTAAAAGGGACCCAATAAATTACACCCATAAAAAGTATATTTAACACCTTATTGATTGCTTTACAAAATTACATATCGTATACATATAACATATTTACATATGTGTGCGTATGTAGATCGTACCGTTTTTTTTTCCAATTTGTTCATATAAATCCGCAAACATCAAAGGTATTCGCATTTAAATATTAGTACATTTTTTCTTTCCGCTCCCCCAAACGTTGCTTATTGAGTATTGCTTAAAACGGAGTATCTTTTTGTTTGTTTATGGTTTGAGTTGTTAAGACCATTTATCAATTAGTTTAAAAGTTGTTGTTTTTTAATTAAAATTTAAATCGCATTTTAAATTTATGGAGCTGTACGGGTTAACATTTTCTGGTTTGACAAAAGTGTGGTCGGAAAGTTGTGTTAATGGCTTCAAACTCGTTGCTCATTTAGGTATGATTTTACGTGTTCTCTCAGAATTATCTAAAAAGCAGTCCTTAAAACCTGCAACCATGTATGTCGTTGACAATGCAATTACTTTAAGCTAATGTGAATTCAAAGCGTGATTGTTCCAAATCCAATATATTCACAATGATGGTTTACAAACGGACTTCTGATTAATGTATCTCAGCGTCTAAACATCCCATAGAGCTGAAAGGTGTGAAGCAGATGATTGGCGGTGATTTGATATGTACTTAGGATTCATTGGGTATGGTGAAGTTTAAGCCGGTATCTGCTTCCCCAGTAAAGTTTTCAATTAGATGTGTAGTCAAATCAATCATTTCAATTAGATGGTAATTGCGTTCTTAAGCGACCAGCCGCATTTTTTGACAAAAAGCTATGTTATAAAAAAAATGCCGTATTTGGGATGACGCCAAACCGTACGGGGTTTACAATGGACATTCTGGGTATAGCAATTTGAGGCTATAGCAATCACGGATGTGACGTGAATTGACCACAAAGATCGTACGATTCGATAGAGCTACACATTTTCCAGGCCATCGCTCAAATTAGCTCAAAATTATGCGCCAGACTCATTGAAAAGTGGGTATCTCGGATCAGTCTCACGGTGACGAATAATTGCATGATGTTGCCTTACTTAGATAATGGTATACACGGGCTTTTCAAATAAAAAAAAGAATTTCATTAATAACTCACTTTACTTTTTTTAAATTTTAACGTCGATGTGACTCCCCTACAATTTTAAAGCAGTTGTTTTACAATTGCTTGACCAAAATATTATTCGCTCATGCTTACATAGTAAGCAAGCTACATTTTGGCAATATGATGCGTGGGAAAATAAAAACGAAGTAACTAATAAGTAATCACGTTTGTTTCAAAGAATTTTGGTTACAAATCTAACATATAATAATAATTTTCACGCATTTCTTAAGAGTATTTTAAAACACATTAGCCGGAATGAATATCATTGGAACGAAACAAAAAAATCAAAATACTTCCAAGTACGGATACTGAATGAAAGATATTTTCACGGCATACTTTGTATATAAAAAATCAGACCTAATAAAAATAAAAGTATTGGCAATCGATGATTCCAAAAATGAAATACATTTTTAATTCTTCAATATAATAAAAACGACAAAAATCTTATTTCAATACACATTTTGAAAGAAATTTTCGTGCAGAAATCATTTGAAGGATTTTTGCCACATGGAAAACAACTTTTGTAAGAAAACTTGCATGCTGAACATGTGTCTTTGAAGGTAGTTTTGATGTAGAAATGTGCCTGGCCTAGCTTTTAAGCCATTTTGGCTGATTTAAATTAACAGCACACTGTTATTAAACGGTGGATACCTCAATGTTATTGACAAAAGAGCGCTTTGCATAGCTTGGGTTAAGTTATGGCAGTTTATCTGCAAATCGCAAATCGTAAAGCTACACAAGCGCCACCTATTATATAGAAACCATACCCAAAGTCAGTTAGTCATATGAACGGTATCGGAACCTATGCAAGCACGCAATTGGATACATTTCTATGTTATATTCAACAAATTCTACTACTATCTTCTAAATAAACTATCAATAACCTAAAATAAGCAAATTAATTTTAGTTTTTCAATTGCATTGCGTTACCCCTTATTTATTTAAAATAACACAAAAAACTGCAGATATATCAAAAGTTTGATTACAATTTCCTATAGATAGTATTGGCAACTCTCCATTGATCTAATCATTTCCCCAATATTTGAAATTGTTATTTATCTTTATCTCCTTACGAAACAAAACGAAAAAAATCAACATTTGTGCACAATTCCATAAATTTTTAAAATAAAAACATAAACTAAAAAGCAAAATGCTTCATTTCGATTTTAAATAAATAATGAAATTGTTAGTTTTGATGTGGTTGATGTTTTCGATGACATTGTCGAACAAACTTACAGAGAGACTAAGGAGAAGGAAAAAGAACAAACTTAAAACATTTTGGATGTGTATAAAAATCATCATTTGGTTGGCAAAAGGAAAATGTGGAGAAAGGAAAAACTTTGAAATTTAATTGATTTATTATTCCCTTTTTTTTGTACAAGCAAAAGTGACCCCATCGATGGAGAAATCCAAAACAAGACCGAGGACGAAACGAACGTTTCAAGGGAAAAGAAACGAATCTTACAGAACACTAAATGTAAAGAAAACATTACATGTTCATAAAAGTTTACATGATAAATAACCCTCAACACGCACACACAGGCGCATACATCATCTTGTATTATACATTCGATACATGTATGTGTGTAAAAAAATAATGTAAAAGTGTGAGTGTGTTTTTGTAATGTTTTATAGAGATAACGCATACAGAAGTAATCTCCATACATCCATAAGTTGTTAAAACAAAGCAAGACATTAGGAATTCATCACATGAAGTACCAGCATGTATTTGTGTGTGTGAGTTCCTTGTTTGCCAGTATTTTAAGAAATTCGTTAAGAACCTTTACAATAACAACTACATCTGTGTTCATACTATACATAGCTATACACATTTGTATGTCGTATAAATGGTCATAACTCGATTCTTTATTCCTAGTCGTCCTTCTGCTTTGTCGATTCACATACCCTTTAGTGCTGACCAACATCCGCACAAACGACCCAGCCAACTAAAGATAGAAATCAAAGAAGAAACACAACAACAATCAAATAAGAAGTCAATCAGTGTATTGACCACAAAACAACATTAAACAATACAAGACAACACAGTAATTACAACTATTGCACATACACAAGTATAGTAATGCACGAAAGTATACGTTGTTTAAATTATAATTTCGAATTTTGCAATGATTTATTGAAATTTGATTCAAATTACTTGGAAACCCTTGCATCAATTTGATGCGCTAATTATGTTTTATTTTGCTCTATTTATTGGCATGCAAGTATGCTCTACTAAGGTCTCTACACATTTGTCAAATTTGTCCCTCTTAACTATTCTTGGAAATACTAAACAGCATAATCTGTGTTCACTTCAAGCTTTCCGCGCACATACATCTTGCAATGAAGTACTAAATCATAATGTATTTTGGAACCGAAGCGAAAATTATTTTGTATTGCTAGTGAACTGGTATCAATTTTTGTGGACAAAATTTTATAAATTGACTTTAATATTGTTGTGATCACATAAATTGAAATTGTGGCTGCTTACTTTTTAACGTAATAGGAATCTGTAAAGCACTATTTTCAAGTTATGACTAATTGATAAAGTTTTAATTAGTTTGGTACATGTATTATCACACTTACTTAAAGGACGGTTTAATAGAATTAGTTTTAACTTACGCTAGGACCGAAATTCCAAGTACTTCGGGCTCCTGTGCAACCTCTCAAATTCGTCACACCATGTTTTAAACTGGTGATTTCAGTGGAATTTTGATGGCGTCGCTTTCCCAATTAATTATTGAAGAATCTTAATGTTGGGACATTTCCCTTCATGCACACAATAATAAATTTGCTTTATTTGTGTAACGGTAAATTTTTTGTCTTTATAATGTCAGGATCTGGTCAAAAAATTTGAATGACACTCCAGTTTGCGCCCAATTTCTCTTACACTGCATTCTTCGCCCTTGTAATCGATTATTTATCACTTCACCACTGAATTTTACAACTTCTCCACAAAAATAATAATGATCTTATCGCTTGCATCGTTAAAAACTTACTAATTGAATTGGCATTATAATTGTGAAACACGCTAAAAACAGAATTATCTCAAAAACAAAAGTACCGTTAACTGCACAAATCCCAAAGTTTATGCGCATGGTTGTTTCGTCCAAACAAGTATTTTGACATAACATTATAACAAAAAAAAGCATATACATGTATAACGCTTTATTATTATTTAGTGACTCATTCAACTCCGCTAACCGTAATGCGTGCATGTGTTCTACTGACGTAGTCAAATCGTCCTTATCAATAGTACTTCGCCAAACAACCAGACGGCGTGCATTTTTCCTTAAAGATGAAACCAGTAGAGTTATTGCTGCAACTTTCATTGTAATGCTCTGTATGTTGTCGCGTTACCAAAACCAACCTGTGGTATGAAATGGATCAGAACAATTATTTCATATCTTCTTTGAAGTCTTCGCACAAGTCAAAGCCAATTCAAAAAACAACAAAAAAACAAAATAAATATGAGAAGATTTCTTTCATATCTCTTCACAGAAGATTTCGAGTTGGTCAATGTCGCTTCACAGAGACTTATCAACTTCGCAGAAAAATAAACAAATTCGCAATTGCAAATAACTTTTGCGTATCGGACTATCGAAGGCAATAGTATTATCTATGAAAAGTTGGTAAGTGTCTATTTGTTTTTCCTGCCATCCTATTAAGATAGGACGAACTGCGAATGTCTGGTCAGTTGTCGATTTACAATGCTTTGTTTCTAATGCAGAATTTAATCCTTGAAAGAACCTTATAAGCGTTGGAGAAAAGTTTGATCCACTATTTGTGATGTGCCGGAAGAGAAGCAAAATTGATAATAAATGTCGCATCAAGGAGGAAGTTCAGAAAATGTCTTTTATACACATTTTTTTGATAGATTTTTCAATAAATCTGATTTTTTATCTCAGTATATCACGGATTAACGCTATTTAATTTACATCAAACAATTTATGCATTATTTCCGAATTTAGTATAACAAATTCAGTTTATTGCGCATCCACTCATGAAACTAGAATATTTATTCGAATTCAACTGCAAAATGTGCAATTTAATTAATATTGACCCTTGACCTCGTGCGGCATGAGTTCTCAATATCCGATTTGTCTTAAATTATTTGCCACATTACCTTTAGGTTTAATATCATGGCATTCCATCTGGCGCCGTTTGGCAATTGTAAGAATGGAAAAACTTCCTTAGAACTTATACAGGGTGGCCCAAAATGACCGAAGTGGTGTGAATTGCTTATAACTTTTTATTTAAGACATATTTTTTTTTTTTTTTAAATACAGTAAATTTATGGGGAATATTTTTAGATTAGTTATTAAAAATGATATCCCGCAAGTGGTGGCCATTTTTTGCTTCGCACAAATGTGCTCTTTCCAACACATTTTCCATGACCTTTCGCAAAATTTCCGATGTTATGTTGTTAATTTCGTCTCGAATATTGGATTTTAATTCGTCAATAGTCCTGGGCTTATTAACATAAACTTTCCCTTTTAAATAACCCCAAAGGAAAAAGTCCGGAGCGGTTAAATCCGGGGAACGCGGAGGCCAATTAAAATTGATTGTACGCGAAATTATTCTTTCACCAAATATGTACGCTATTGTGGCCCTCGCAGTGTGCGCTGTGGCTCCATCCTGTTGGAACCATATTTGCGGATGATTTTCCACGGCTGGCCTTACAAAATTTTCCAACATGGCCCGATATCGATCAGCATTGATGGAAATGGCAACACCTCGTTCATTTTCAAAAAAATATGGGCCAATGATCCTTTCTGAAGAAACACCGCGCCAAACAGTACACTTAACTGGGTGTAATTGTCGTTGATGAAGTACTCTCGGGTGTTCCGTAGCCCATATCCTACAGTTTTGCTTGTTAACGAACCCATTTTATTGGAAATGGGCTTCGTCACTCATAACTAAGTTATGAATAAAATTAGGATTCTCTTGTGCTTTTTGGTGGAATTAAATTGCATAGTCAAGTGGTTGCTGGTAATCTGTCGGTTTCAATTCTTGGACAATTTGAAATTTGTATGGAAACATTCTTATGCAAAATTCGCTGCAGCGACCATCTTGAGATGCCAAGTTGTGTCGAACGTCTTCTGGTTGATGTTTGTGGATCCTCCTGAATACTCTCCTGTACCACTTGAATATTGTCATCCGTGTGCACCGTTCGTCGTCTGCCAGCACCAGGAAGGTTCCTTACTGCTCCTTGTTCTCGAAAATTTGCAACAAGACGGTTTATTGTTGACTGAGAGGGTGCAACCCGCACATTAAATTGACGACGGTATGCACGCTGAGTCAACACAATGGACCGTTGATTTACAAAGTAAATTTCAACGATTTGGGCACGTTGTTCAGTTGTGTATTGCTCCGTTATAAATTCTCCAAGTCTTCTTTACAAAATACTAAAAAGAAAAGAAAAAAAAAAATTATAATAAAAAAGTTATAAGGAATTCACACCACTTCGTTCATTCTGGGTCACCCTGTATTAAGTTGACAGTTTGGTGAAGGTCCGCAATAATACATTTGTAGTAAATGACGCCGACTTTTCACTGCCAATGTGTATGTCGTACTTCTGTACTCGCTTGACTGCTTTGAGGTTTTCCCATAGCAGGAATCGAACAGCAACAATTTCCAGTTAACAAAAGAAAAAAAAAGCCAGTAGCAGCCGCAGTAACATTGTCAGTGGTACATCTGTAACCATTCATAAGATGGGGTACAACAATTGGTCAGTTGGGATATTGACATGATACGCATACGAAATTAGACGCAAAGAAAAAGGCATTGGAAAAATAAAATAGCAAAAAAAAAAATCAGAAGCAAAAAAAGGCCAAAGATATTAGGAAAACAACAACGATGATAACCAAATCATTACTAAAGTTGTTTTTTGTATTGTTCTTTTTAATTTTGCAAGGCAAAAGTATTTGCAAAATAAATTTGTGCTTCTTGCGATCTGCAAATAAGCATGTGTTGTGTGGTGTCCGTCTGCTTGTTCGCTCATCATTTGGCTGATGATTGCCATATGCCACATGTGCTGAAGCTGTTGGTTGTTGTTGGCTGATGCTAAGAAAGACATCATTTGTTTTGCTTCTGGAATTTAGTATAATTTATTAAATGAACGATTGAAAAAAATGAGACAAGAAACAAAAGAGCCAACAAAGAAATTGACTTCAAAACGACTCTTTTACGTTATTATTAAGTTTAAATACGCCCACAAGTTACGATCGTCGTTAAGCGTTTGTCATCAACAAAGGTCATTGGGATTACATCCGTTAAATTATAATTGTCGTGGTCTACTTTTCGGATCAACGTGATGATGATTATGATGACATTGTACATTTCGTTAGAGGTGTAACTGGAATATCCTTTACTATGGATATTTATCCAGCTTCCAAAGATAACACATAAGTTGACCCTTTGCACTTAAATACAGACATTCGTCTATCTTTAGCAACTTCTATGTTTTAATTAAATCTACAAAAAAAAAAACGAAACAAGAAATGTACTCAAGTGGTAAACGGTAAAAGTTCTTTTGTATTATTTAATTTTTATTCCAAAAACGTGTTATTCGTTTACACTCCTAAAGACACACAAACATAAATGACAGGCGTCTTGTCGTGTCGCCGCCTCTTTAGTCTGTCAGTGGCGGCGACTGGTTTTTGACCGCCGTCTAATCTGGAACTAATTTTTTATGCTGGCTGGAACATAACGACTTTTTAATGCTTTTCTGTTTTAGAATTCTGGTCAAGATTAAAAGAAAAACAAATAAACGTTAATATCTTTACATTTATTTGCTTTACAGCAGAACGCTTCTACAGTTACTGGGTTATTATGGGCACAATAGTCGGATATTCTTGGAATACTGCAGGCCGGGCATAGAGTCAGCTTGCGTGGTCTTCATTAAAATATTAGAAATCTTTTTCTTAAGAATTTAATATGTTGTAATACTATAAATTTTAGTATTCTGATGTGGAACTTTTGTTTGCCTTTTGACTGTATAAGTTTAAGTGACTCGATGTGGGGAGCGGATAAAGTAGTTAAATGTAACGATTGATGTACCGGGTTACCCATTTTTCAGTTTCAAAACTTAAATTAAATTAAAAACACATTAGAATATGACTTCGATGAAACTTTTATTGCATTATAATGCTTGGACCTTGCCATTGTGTAAGAAATACAATGTCATTTAAATGACCACTTATGGATTGATAGCAGCAGTGTATCCCTTTGACCATCTTTTCGTACATTTCGGCAGGTATCTTGGCGATAACTTGACAAATGTTGGTTTTCAATTATTATCAGCGTGGACACGGTCTTTGACGTAACCAAGAAAAAGTTTAACGGCTCGTGGCACCGTCTTGTTGAAACCACGTAATATCCATAGCTCTCTGAATTGAAATTCGGATTATCAGCCACATTTTCACTAACAGAAGCAATATATTCGGCAGCATGATCATCTGTAACGCTTCCAGTTTCTTCAAATTTATTTATAATCTTGTCAATTCCTTGCACAGTAGGTCGATTAGAACGATTATAATAACTTCGTACTGTACGAAAAGTGGGCACGTTTGAATCACCACTTTTGTAGTAAGTTTTAACTATTTTTAGGCGTTCTTCGGTTGTTAAACAATCCATATTCGTAAATGGCGAATCTTTCACTAAATATATAACGCTTCAGGTGACAGGTAATAGCTGACAGCCTTGCCAGACCTTCGGTTTTGAAACCACTAAATGGGCGACCCTTTATTTTAAAGTGATTCCTAATACTTCGGTCCTATCATTTCGATCCCTGCCAGTTTTGCGAATAGTTGTTTTTTAAAACGTCTCCAGAAATTGGAGTTTCCTTCAGTAACATCTTCGCTATTCTATTTGGGGTGACATAGTTATGTGTAATTCAAATATGCCATGAGTTATTAGACTGTGAAATTATAAAATTAGCTTTTCTTGTACACGTTGCCTTTTTCAAAATATTTAACTTCTAAATGCGATCCAACGTGGATTTAATTTGATTGGGTTTCTTTAGAGTTCCGGGTCGACTGAAGAGAAAATTCCGGTTTGATCTTCCTTTCAACTTAAAGCCATCGCTATGTCTGCCATTGGAATTAAGTCTGAAACAAACACAGAGTCTTGCAGCGATGAGTCGTCGCTTTTTTTTGCGAGCATCAGCTACTCTTTTAAGGTTTATAACACACCTAGTTTGCATGTTTCACAAGTGTTACGATCACATGGGCGGCAAACAATCGGACACATACAAACAAACAAAATAATAGTATCACCAGCGGTATTCGCGGGCTCTGTTATACAGGGTGGCACGCGAATCGTGCTGCTGTGTAACAGTAACTGTCAATGGGGTCCGTTATTTAAAGATGTTGAAGGAGTTTTTTTTACCCAGAACTGCGCTGAAGACGTGTCTGATTCAACAGCATTTGGTTTCAGCAATGGCGGAGCTCCAACGAAAATTCCCAGAAACTCGACTTTTCGCTGGCCTCCAAACGTTGTATGGAGAAGGGAAGAGAGAGAAAAGTTAGGAAATGATCATATAGAACGATACAGAGATAGGGGCGGTGGCGAAAATGTAATATTGAAATAAGTAAGTAAGCAAATTATAAATGTATTCGATTCACAGAATACTTAAGTCATATCATAGTTGCGTAACACTCTTTATAAAGGACGTGAGCTGCAGATCAAGAGGAAATATATATAAAGAAAAAGATTTTTCCAATACACCACGAATGGGAAAATATAACGGTAGTTCTTCTTTTATTTTCGTATTTTTTTTTATTCTTACTTAATTTTTATTTGACAGTTTCACATGTCTGATCCTAGAATTCTGCAACTTAGCCAAGCCTTTTGTTTAAATTTTTGGTTTTAAAACTTGATACGAGGAAAAAGCTACGGAACAAAAAAATAAGAAAAGACATTTTTAACCACAGCACCGAATAAAAAACATTCAAACAAAACATATTTTCACGTAAAATAAATTAATACTATGCTTTAATTAAATATTCATAATTCTTTCCATGTTAAAATTTCTAAAAAAAATCAATTAATATAAACGAAAAATGAGAGCCATACAAAATTGCTTTATGATCTAAAAGAAATATGGACCTTAACATCACCAATTTATCACAACTCTTTGTATATTGTCATTGTTGCCACCACCATCACAACGGCCGCAGCCACTATCACCGTCGACGTCGACGCCATTACCGCCACCACTGACTTCAAAGCTTTGAAACTCCCAGTTTGTAATGCCGCACAAAAAAAAGGCAAAAAACATTTTAAGAATTATTAATAAAAGAAAATGCACATAATTTTTAATTAATCACAAAATACCCTCAAGTGTATGCAAGCAGTATCGACAGTAGCAGCCCCATCAACACCAGTAGCTCCTTCATATTCCAGCAGACTTTCGGACTCCCACAACAAATTCTACCAGACAGTGAAATAAATGAATGGCTCTTTGTGTAATTCTATAAAATAATAAACCAACCACTTTTGAGGATACTGATGCTGATGCAAATATTATTAATAATTATTATTAATAGCGAGCATATAAAAGAACACTACGAGTAAGACCGTACAGAGGGGGAGAGAGAAAGGAAGACAGGATGCCTATTTGCCAATGATGAAGGCAATGATGCTGATGAAGCCGACGATGCCGTTGATGGTGTGAAGAAAATGCCAGAAAACCATATGTAAATTTGATGCAGTACAGTTTTGAGACAGCTATTAAGCCTTTTGTTGTTAATGTTTGCATTGCCATTTGTATTTTTTGTTCATGGCAAACAAATGACAAAATTCTCTAAAGTAAATCGCATTTGAATAGAAGAGTAAAACTCTAAAATGTCTGTCTTTCAAATCGTTATATACGTGTGTTTAAAAGTGATTTTTTCTCAGCGTAGATCATTTGATAAAATGACACAAATCCCATTTGTTTTGGCATTTTATTCACTTGAGTAAATTTGAAAAATTTCATTTGAGATGTTTTTCTGTTGCAATCTGTATTTGGTCTCTTCTCCCTCATTCTATCCAATTTCTGCCCGAGTATAGTAAATGTGTTTAGGGATTCTTGCAAAACTAACAAAAGGATATTCCTGCCAAAAATTTTAAATGAAATAATCACTTTTATTGCTACAACCTGCTAGCCAACCAGCAGGAACATCATCATCGTCCTCGTCATCATCATTTGTATCATCATCATCATCTGCAACAACATCCTGAATTTAATTGAATGCATTTGTGTTTTAATTTGTTGTGCTGAGCAAATTTCACATTTGAGAATTTTTATTTGTTATTTTGTTAGGCATCTTTGAGCATTCATTTGAGTTTCCTGGCCGTCATTGTTTGTTAATTTCGAATACCTTAGAGTCCTGTCAAATATTTTGTTTGTTTCTTGATTTCTCTCTTTACAAAGAAAAGCTTACATTGAGAATAGTTGGGCAAAGCAAAATAAAAACGAATGTATTTTGTAATGACATTTTTGTTCCATTTAATATGGTCGGTTAGTCAGTATTTTGTTTATAATAAATTTAAGATTTTTAATTTAGTTTATATCATGAAAGGAAGATTACAATCTATTATCTACAGTTGATTTATATTTCAGTAAATAGACATTTAATTATATTTAAATATTTGTAAAACATTTTGCATCGAAGCTGCCAACAATTCGATGAAAATGGTAAAAATCCTATTTTTAGTAATTTGTAATCGATGACCATAATAATCGAAAATCGTCTTTACTGCTGCTAAGACTGTAATTGTATTATTAGTTATATTAGTTATATAATACCAGGAGGCCTCAGCATTCTCTTTTTGACAATGTTCTCTGAATTCGTGCGCAAGAATGTGACGACCACTTTGCTTAACCTATTATAGACTGTGGTTTTACTTGACTGATCGTCATTTGCCGTAGTTAGTTGATAGAGATATGACTAATTGAGATGAAATTTTGAAGGCACTGTAAACAGGACAAAATCGAATTCGTGTATGTTTACCGACGGATATGTTAAACATTAAGATGGAAATGTCAGTGCCGCTTAGTTAGGGTTGCAAATGCGTATACACGGTTACTGTCTCCCTACTTGTGACATCGCTATTAGCAACTACTTCTAAACATTGGAGACCTCACCGTTGTACATTTTTCAAGAAGCCAGCCATAAATCTATAACTTTCATCAGGTTTGATGTTATTTGGTGCGATTTGTGAAAATTAGAGATAAGACTCACAGGGGTTGAGAGAAAAAATTATTGACCATATGTTTTGATACAAATTAAAAATAAAACTAGCAGGGTTATGAAATTTTTGAATATTTATGTTGGAAACATGACATGAATATTTTGTACTATGACAACTATTTTGCTATAACTCAGAACTAAAGGGTGACTACTATGTGTTGTTATTAAAGAAACTTAAAAAACTTTTCTTAAATTCATAAAAATTATTTTCTTTTTGATTTGAAAAATAATTCATCTTTAACAAGTTTCTTTAATGACTTTAAAAAATATTGAATTCAATCGACCACCCACAACACAAAATAGCAGATTAAGTCGTTTTAAACTCGAAAACGTATTTTTGGGTTATTATTATTATTATTGGATTATTGTTATCCTTATTCAGACACTTGTTTGTGTCCAACCGCAATTTCATATATTTCGAACGTCTAACAATTTTTTGAAACAGCGATTTGTAAAAAATGTTGTGGTATATAAAATATACTTCTCTCATGAAAAAATATACTTGTCTGTTAATCTTTATCGTTATGCAAAGGAATCGTTCTTTAAACTTATTTTTTACAACTATTTCAATTATTGGCCGTAAATATGTCTATCACGAGCCACTTTTAGTTTACAATTTTTGATGGCGCCTTCGAACATTTCGAGTGACCGGAGTAATGTTGGAATCCAATTCATCAACCTCTTACACAACCCCAAAAGAAAAGGCCTATAAATATAATATCATTTGACCTGTTTAGCGTTTCGAAGCATGAAGTTAACGATGCATTGAATTATACTTCCAATTATCCAATTATCACGCGCTGTGTGTCAAATAGCGCCATCCTGTTGGAATCAAAAACGACCGAGACCGGAGACTTTAGCCGGGCTATGTGGTCTCATAACGAAATGTTAAACAATATGGAACAGTTTACTATATATAAAAATATAATACATAAAAACAATATCTGTATGTCAGCGTGAATGTATGCTGGGTATGGACACCTATACTCCTGTAATGACACCTCGACGAGATATTGCCTACATTTCAAGGGAAGATTCCTAGGTCGTGGAATTAATGTACCAATTACATGTTCAATGACTTCATAGGTTGAATGCGAATCTTTGCAATAAGTTCAATGTGGATTCAATGATAGCATTACAACTGAAAAAACCGCTTGAAATTCTGAGAACTTCAAGATCAAGCGCTTCGCCCCAAAAAAGCAATATCGGCATGGTTCATTTGCCAACAATAAATCAATAAATCGGGTAAAACCGTAAATCATTCTTGCATCATTTATAAGTATATTAACAGGTCTTTGTTCAAGCGAAATTTTCCACTTGGTTATAATTGAAATGCACCGATCCTACATTACAACCTACCGTTGTAGTGCTGCTTAATTTGGAAAACCTGATGCACAAAAATTGACGGACAAGTTGCCATTTTTCATAGAGGAAAAGAGTTTAACTATTCGTTCGCTATAGTTTGAGATAATAAAACCGTGTTTAATTCGGAACACAAAATAACCGACGAATTTGAACAGGATTTTAAAGTGGAGCCTTTTGGACTGAATCACTATGGAATCAACTGAGTAGAAACCTCGGCATACAACATGCGATAACTATTTGGACACAACTGAGTTAGTTTTGTCAGTTGCATTTATGTTGCTGAGTTAAGAGGTGATGATCATTTGGAAACATGTAATAGTTGTCAGCACCACTCTAGGACAAATTACGCTCTTTGAAGCTCATATCTTATACAAAATTGTCTCAGTCTTAAGTTTTGAGGCCTTTAATACAAGTCAGAATAACGTTGAGGGTGGCTTAAGATAGTAAGACACATAATATTTCACTTTAAAAAAATGTAACGTTATCGTTTAACGCTGCTCCACAACTGGTTTGTAGTAAATAGCATTCATAGGTATTCTTTATCTCCCATGTCAGAATATTTTCAATATATCGCATTGCCAGTAATGGGTAGTATACTTCTCACCGAGTACCATAATTTCGCACATTGCAATCATTGAAAGAAAAGAGGCTTTGTATATCACACTAGTGTTTGATATCTGTCATAACCAGAACACCAGAGTTGTTAGAAGTACGGGGATATCCATTTAGTGGTTTCGGTTGGTCTGGAAACGCTGTCAGTTGTTAAATACCTGCCATTTGAAGTGTTATTTATTTAGTCAAAGGTTTGCCATTTAACAATATGAACTGATTAACAACCGAAGATTGCGTAAAAATAGTTAAAACTTACTACAAAAGTGGTGATTCCAACGTGATTCAACACGAACGATTTTGGTTTTATTGCACACGAAGTTTCTAGAAAGCGTAATTTCACGTTTTGGCGACGTTTACGCTGATAATCTCCAAACGTACCGCCCGAAATATGGGAAAAATTGGTCGGAAACCACTTCAAAAGGATCCACTGCTGCGGTCAGAGGCGGTCATTTAAATGACATTGTACGAGTATTTGGCACATAATGGAAAGGTCCAAGCATTGTAATGAAACAAAAGTTGCATCGAAATTATATCTTTATGTGTGTCTTATTTAGCTTTACTTTTAAAAAAGAAAAATGTTTAAATGGAAAAATGATAACAGTGTACTTTTAAAACGGTAAGAAAATATTTGGTTCCTTCACAATTGATATATTCGTTTACAGCTGTACCATAATTGGTCAGTAGTGGTATATGATCCTAAACACATTCTTTATCTTTCCCGTCAGTCTATTTGTGATAAAGCTTCAGAGCTTTGGTTCATCGTTTTCCAGTTGTCAGATTCAGATACCTCAACTTACTGTTTAAAGATCTCAAAGAGCTACTATTTGTTTTCGATTTTCCTTCCCGTTTCGTTGGTTTAAGATTTCGTTATCGTTTAAATGCACCATATTCAAAAGTAATCCCTTAAGAATTATATCAATTTTGCCCGTAAGAAAAATAGCGTTAGCGTGTAAAGCGTGAAAAATATTTAAAATTAAAAATGCAAATAGACTTGCAAATGCCACCCCAGTGAGCAATATTGATGCGCTCGAAAGGGACAATCAGTCAGAACCACCCTGAAGAATATCAAACTAGGCGGAGCACGTGCAAGAGCAATTCCCCCACCGCAAGTATGGTTTTTGACGCAGTTTCGGATTTAAACATTCGATCATCAGGAATGTGCTTATGTTTGTTCTTTTTGAGATTTAAGCATTCGCTTAGGGGTGGATTTAAAATGAAAAGAAAAAATCACACACACACGCACACACGCATTCACACACAAGATTATGTCAATGCTCACACTCTTGTACATCAGTAAAAGACTATTGACAATAATAGCGAAATGTGACTTCGTACATGGCTTTTACAAATTACCGCAGTAAAATACAATTAACAAAAAAACAGAATTAAAAGAAAGAAAAGAAAAAACAACTGAAATGCATACGCTTTACTTTACCATCCCTCGTATGACAAGGGTTCTACATCCTTTACGTGTATTAATTTTGCCTGTGTGCCTGTGATGTTAAAAAATCTGTTCGTTTGGAACAACCCCTTTAATTTGTTACGCCTAGGCTGAGCTGAGAATGCTACTACTCCTGTCGTTCTTCCGCTTTAGTTGCATTTCCCTGCTGTATTGTCTACACCCCCCTTTTATGACGGACGCTAACGTTGTTGTTGTTGCTTTTTATGTTTTTTAAACAAACTGTCTGTTACCTTCTTTTGTGTCATGTGTTAAGCCGCGCCTGTTGTTACGTTGCACATAACAAGTTAAGGGGTTTTCGGAGTTTAAACTTCATGTCCAGCATTGGAAACATTAGAAGTGAACATCGTTAAAAGTAGTTTTTCCGCTCGTTTCATCTACCGGAGGTGGATCAAAGACAATTGTCAGCATTTTTGCCGGTTCCAATCTTGTTCAGTGGAAATTTTCTTATTTTATTAATGTTTCAAAGCGTCTAATGGGTTTTTTTTTGTTAAATCCGTAAAGAAGACACCCTTTGGGTGATTATGAGCGTTGAATTTTAAATACTTTATGGTTGTTCAGGTGCTGCAGGAAAGTGGATGAAAATCGCTCGTATTGTAATCTGAATTTTTTACTTTTTTTGGAGGAGCGAAATGTTAAATTAGAATTCATCTACATGTGAATAATTTAAACCCTCAAATGTTATGCTGCAATTTGGCCTATACAGAAGAATGGGGTGGTATGATAACCATTTAGCAACGAACAGAAAAGTAACAGGAAAGAAAATTAATTCTAAATGGCATTTCAATCTTGTATTGTATTTTCGTCGCCGAAACCATCTTTGAATAGAAAATTATGTTCAGGTAATGTCGGTGAATCTTGGAATGGTTGCCTGTAAAATGTGATTGCTATACAGCTAAATAATGGAAGAAAATTCCATATACTGCTCTATCCAAAAAGTAGGAAAAATTCTTAATTTGTTTTTTTTTTTAAATATACTTATAATATGCACTAATAACAACATTTTTTCAAATCCGCGAACTATTTTAAATAATCAACTTCCGATGTGATCTTCACGTAGAATCCCTTCAAATCTCCAAATCGTTCTCAGTCTTTTATGAACTGTTTATGCTACTTGTAAGCATTCTTTTGCGATAAAGTCTGTTCTCCGAAAGCTTTCTACAACATTGTAAGTATTTCCGCATCAGAAACTCTATTTCGTGAACAAAATTTAAGGCAACTTCTTTGCTAAACAAAATCAAGAATTATAGGAATCGCCAAATCTAAAATGGGAGAGTGTTTCTGCGTGTTTCTATTTCTAGCAAAAATATTTCGAAAAATCGCCAAAAACTTGGAAACGGGTCGTCTAATCAAGAAAATAATATCATTTATGACCTCCACATGAAAAAAAATTGCTAATGACGGAAATGACATCATTTTGCCTATTTGTAAGGAGGTGGCCATTTAGTGAAAAAAACGCCGATTTTAAAAATCGCTAAATATCTCCAACTCCGACACTCATGCCGCATAAATTAAGATCCTCTTGGTCTTTGTTTATCTTACTGACCTCATAAAAAATCTTCATGTGATGAGGAATCAAGTTGTGGTTTGTCTCACTGAATATCACCATTTTCTTAGTCTGATTTTCCTTGCTTTTCATTTAAGATATTCTAAATTATATATCCCAAAGCGACTGTTTCCTAGCAATTCCATCTCCATGAACTTCCAATGCCAACAGTGCTAATACCTTATCCAGATTCAGCCGAAATTATGGTCTGTAATTAGTATACCGCCGATTTTGTACCTCTTTTAAAATTCTTCTTCTTTCGAATTTTTTCTTCTTCTAATACTAATACGATTTCTGTTTCGTTTTCCTTTACTTTCTTTTTATCTTTCAGGTAAGTGGCTCGATGGACTTAACCCCCTCTTCATATACGCTATAGAAGACCAAACAAATCTCATCTTTTTCTTCCTTTAAATTGTCGACGAAAAAAAAGTCACAGGTTGGTAGCGCGTAAGTAGCATTATCAGCCAACTTAAAGCAGAATTCTCACATGGGAATATTTTATTATTATCAGTGAGTAATGTGGCAAATTAAATATCATTAGGACCCATAAACATTATAACAAATTGTTTTATAGTTGCCGGAATCAAATGCGAATAAACGTCGCAAAATCGCACCGCTAAACAAATGACGTTAGAATTTATGGCAGTTCTCCCTTTGATTTTGGAAAATGGAAAACCGAAAAACAAACACTAAAAATGTGATCTACCGCAATGTCTCTAACGTACTTGAGCGGTGGAAATCAAAATATAAATTTATTTGTGGTGGGCGATTGGGAATGTATTTCCGTACTCCGTTCACAAACGAATGAGGGCGTATATTCGATCCCTAAATTCGCTCCTTATCAAGTGGCCATCCGATGGGAAACCACCCTTTGTTTAATTCGTTATTCCCACCCTATCATAGCTGTAAAGGTCAATAAACCACAAATGTAATAAAACATAACCTAAAGTGGCATTGTTGCCATCCTCACGTGCACTCACTTTCGTGTTGCGGCAACAATAATTGAATCGAAATTGTTGTGCAAATAGCACCCAGTGGTAAAACTATCACTAAACACCAATCAGTGACGTCTAGAGCGAGGAAGTATTGAACAAAGTGTAAAAGTATCAGTTAAATATTAATCGCTGATATATCAACAGGTTTGACAGGAACCACCAGCACAGGAACTGTGGAAAGTTATACTAGGGGAGAAACATAAGTGGCCATCGATCGACTCAGCAGTAGCAGCCACAATTACTTAAATGCTGTATTTAATAATAATTATGGTTGTAATCACACTTTACTTGTTTCTAATTTTCCAATAAGGCAAAAATATCCACAACAGTTGGCAGATATTGATTTTTTTCGTGTCCTCAAACTTCATTGTTTATTATTGCTTTTTGTTGCTGGCCCTCGTTTTTGTATTGTTTAATATTTGTCTTCAGGTTTTGTGAGTGCCAAATATTTAATTAAAAGTTAAAAGTTTTCTAAGACTCATTGTGCCTCATTTATTCAAGGCTGTTTATAAAAACAATTTGAAAAAAAATGGATAACTGCGTATCGAGAATTTCCTATGATAAACGAGTGAAGACCATGGGCGTGATTTTTTAATGTCAAGAAACTAAAAAAGATTTCATTTCTCACGATGATCAAGGAATCGTCTAGACTGGGTAGATACACATACACGTTTATATGGGTCTGTGGTCTGTTCCCATGCGGTACCGTAGGAAAAGGTACAGATGTAGTGGGAACCCGCTAAGACCGAATATAATTGCAAAAACATTTTATGCCTTTTCCGATTCAGAATTTAATTCTTATTTTAGTTCTTATTGCAGTTTGAACACCAGTTTCTTGGTAGTAGAAGAGTTGAACATTTTTATATATTTTTACCAAACAGACAACAATGTGTCGAGAATCCCGATTAGGCTGTGTAATGCCTTGTTATGTTTAATTCCATCATATGGTTTAGGAATGCAATTTAATGGAAATTTATTTTAAACAACAGAAATTAATCCAAATTACATGCTTTCAATGCCAAATTTGTGTTGATGGTGGGAATCATACAGCAGTAGCAACAGCAAAGAAATTTTGAATTTTCACTTCATATTGAGGGAAACGATTGAGTATTTCAACAACAAATTTCAAATATTAATTTTCAACAATGATATTCAGACTTTTCATTCCAAATTATTAATTTAATTTTTCAATTTATTATTAGGAAAATAGAAAATTAATGCAAATTTATTATTTTCTTTTCTCTTCAGATAGAAAGTGCTTGATATAATTTGCATTAGACTCAGTATTAAATGAAAAATGTGATTACACTTACGCTTCGTTTTTATATCTCCACCCGAAGGAATGAAGGTCTATATAATATCATTTATTTACCAATATTAAATGATAAATTTCAGTTTTTTGAAATGCAAATAAAACATCTCAATATCAAACGAACTTTTTTTTAATCCAAATGAAAATTCTTAACAGCACTTCACATTTCCCAATATTAAGTGGAACTTCTTCCTCCCTATTTCTGAAGATTGTCAACTTTAACTTACTATTCTCAATACTATTTTGAAGGTTGTTACTTAGGTGACTGTCGGGAATTTGATGGATTTAAATCGGTGTTCTTTACAATTTCATCGTATGCATGGTTAGGATCATGAAAACCTGGTACTTCCAGCTGAGTTTCCCGCCCTTTTTTGCGTCGTTCATCAAGATCATTTTCGTAAATTTTTTGTTCGGCGTAGAAGTAAAATTACTCTTCCAATTTCCGGACCTTAATTATTATTTTTATTGACAAAATCGTCCATCACTAAAAAGTTATAGTTACCAAACTTCGCGCAGAGTCGCAAACGAATATATTCCGTGCTTGTCTAAACGAAGATTTTACTTTTATTCCCGTCTATACCCAAATCAACTTTTAATGCTACATTCTCAGTGACTACAATGAAATCTTGTAGTTTATGGCCGGTATTATGAGCGCACACAAATAACTCGTGGCTTATAAGCGTGTTACTTTGTCGTTATCATTTTCATGAGTACGTTGAAGTAAACGCATGATAGGCTGCAACAAAATCTAAATTATCGTTTGGTATCAAAATTCCGCATTTGATATTTACCCCTTTTCACTGACCATTACAAGTCTTCGTTTCGCAGTCTTCGCTTCGCTTAGCAGATGACCTTTATTAAGTGCCAAACACAATTTCGATATTTCAAAAACGGTGGCATGTTCTACCTTGGCTTCTGTTCCGTTTCTGGCATTATTGTCGAAATTGTTCGTAATATAAATAAAGAGCCACTTCATAATTTCAATTTCAGGTGGAAGCTGTAAAATCCATTCAAAATTTAAACTCCAGTCGAAAGTTGTAGAATCTATTTGAATCCGAACAATAACTTGTGGCAAGATATGCCGAATCGCACTGACATCCATCATCAACTACGACAAATTATTCAATTAAATGCTAGGTTAGGTTAGGTCAATGTGGCACTCTGAGTAGACAGACTCACTTAGACTGCATAGTCCATTCGGATGCCACGGAAACTAGAGATATAAATGTCCCTAGCTTCGCACGTTGATGCACCCTGAGCGCCTCAAGAGCTATGAAGTTGGACAATATCTATATCGACCAGATATCCTAGGTCCCTAAACCAATAAGAGCCCTGTGTTGATCCCAACCAGTTCGCCAGGGTGGGGCAATTGCAGGGAAGTTGTTCTATGGAATCCTCCTTCTCTTTATCCCTGAAGCTCCAGCAGAAGTCACTAGTCGCAATCGTCAATCTTACCGCATGTCTTCCAATCAGACAGTGCAGTGTGTGACCACTTCAGATGTAGGCGAGGCCACATCTGTCTGGATTGATTACAACCTCGGACAGACGCCCATTTGCTGCTAAATATGCTCTATCTCGCAGTAGGAGCTTGCAAGTGGCTTGAGGCATACCCACGGACTCCAACTTGGCTGGAGTCTGTAAGGTTGTCCGTAGTCTTGCCAGTTCTTCTGCTCTGCTGCTCCCTGGTATGTCCAGGTTGCCCGGCACCCACATAAGGTGAATGTTGAATTACTGAGCCATCTCGTTAATCAGGGCTGATGTCGAGCTCAGGAAGGTAGAATCCAGGGATCTAATGGCAGCCCCCCATGGAGGGGGCGTTATATTTCGACCATTTTGCCACTTCCTTAATGGTCAAAATTAAGGCCTGATACTACATATGAGTACATGATACACAACAGAGACCAGGTAGTCTTCTTGCTATACTTGGCGCTAAGTCTTTGGACTTACCTGATTATTGAATTTTGAGCTGTCGGTGTAGAAGCCAACATACAGTCTTGTGCCATTTATCTCTATCTGGTATAAGTATATGGTATTGCTATGGTACAGTGGTTCAGCCAAAGTGTAGTCTATGACGCCTGTTATGTCAGGCACCATGTTAAGGATCACACTGTGACCATAATCACTGTTTGACCACAGCCTTACTGCCGTGGCTGCGGCAGTCTGCATACTAACTATGTACAGGGATAGTAAATGCAAAATTACATTTAATGCATCGGATGGCGTGGTGCGGAGCGCACCTGTGATGCACAGACTAGCCGTCCTCTGGACCTCGCTCAGTATCCTACAGTATGTGGACTTCTCAAGAGCCTTCCATCAGGCGATTACTTCATTCAACATTATCGGTCTTACTGCCGCAGTATACAACCTGTGAACAATGCTTTAATCCCCATTGTTTTCCTATGGCCCCCTTGCATGCATATAGCGCTACTCTGGCCTTTTTTGCCATGTCCAGAATGTTGAGTTTGAAACTCAGCTTCTTGTCCAATAATACACCAAGCTATTTTGCACAGTCCGCGAAAGAAATTTCAGTACCTCCAAGAAAGATAGGATCACAGGCGGAATTTTGTACCTCCTGGTGAACAAAACCACTTCGGTCTTGTTTGGATTTACTCTGAGACCGTTTTCAACCGCCCGCCCCTTCTACACATAGAAAGGCTACCAGTATACTCCTTGACGGTGAGTGAACCTTCGATGAATCCATCTAATTCGTGCAGGGCACTCTCAGTGGATTTACCATTGCAGTAAACATGCTGTCTATCCGACAGCAACTTCCGGTCTATGTTTGTCCTAAGGTAGCTGTCAATGAGTCTCACCAGTGTTTTGACAAAAAACGATGACAAGCTGATAGGTCTAAAATCATTTGGTCCCGTATGGGAGGTTTTCCCGGCTTTAGGAATAAAGACCACTTTAGTCTCCCTTCACATAGCAGCGATATATCGTATGTTAGGGCGACATAGCCCATATAGAGCTCCTCAAACCATGGAATCAGCGTATCAGTCACCGTTTGTAGTTCACCTCTGAAATCATGTCCGGTCTGGGTGACTTAAAGAGCCCAAAAATCAAATGCTAATTTCAACTTCAAATACAAACGATTCTATTGTATCACCGTTACATATAAATATTCATATCATCACCATTTGGAGAAATGCTGTTAGAACCAAGAGATTGAAGAGCTCGCCATTGCCTCAGTGAAAGTCGTTGGCACCTCGCGATAATTCTAACGGCGATTACAAGCTTTGTGCAAAAGCAAATTTAAACTTAGCAATTTATCTAAAATAATATAATTTATATAGTATATATAAACATATATTTTTGAGTTTGAATGAAAAGTTCCGAGTTCCTTAACTTCTTCACACTGCCAAAGCAGAACATACCTATATAAATATACCTACAAAGTTCTGCATATGAGGAAGAGTCCCCAATATTCTTGAATTGGTGGCAATAACTTCACGGAAAGTACTTATATGTGTGACCTGGTGCGAGGATGGAGCCTGTGATGTGTATTACTGTTAATAACATTTAAAATTTATTGTAGTCAACTTTTAGTCTTTATAACCATCTTTTTATTTAACTGTTATAACATTTTTAAATTTATGAAGCTCTTTTCCCCCATTTCGTTTTATCGTCGTTTTAAGGGGCTGGTGGGAGCCAATAAAATGTTCGGCCGACTGCTTGTGTTAGGGTGTGAGGACACTTCTCACCGGAAGAGAAACTTGAAACGAAATGGAAACATTAAATTTTGCCTCTACTCGAGTACGACGCTTTCACCTTGTGATGATGACTACGATGATAAAGATTGTTAAGACTACACACAAACATAATAAAACATTAAGGACTGACCGGACGAGCATTGGAAGTGACTAGAAATCCATAAATTTTCTGCTAGACAAAATTATATGAACCTGTCAATCATCATGTTTGATCTATTTTTTCTTCTGTATTTGTTGTTGCTGGACAGGAGTCGATACTAACAAATTTATATATTCCTTGATTTAAGTCTTGCTCCACGAAGGAGAGGGAAACTCAACAATTTTGTCCCGATTGTTTATCGAAAGAAGAGGAGGCTGAACTTAAAACATTCCATACAAACAAAGAATGTCAAACATTATACTGCCGTTTTATTCCATTTGACATGGACTGGGAACGAGAATGTTTCTTGTGGGAGATGTTGGGTCAGCGTTGGTAGTAACTGCAAAACTCAACAGGCCGTTGGCTTTATTTAAAATTCATTAAATGTTTTTCTTCGCACTCCTGTTAATGTTATTATATCCTTCTTGGTCTTACTGTATTTCTAATGTGTATTTTTCAGTTTGTTGTCCTTTGAACGTCTTAGGACAATCTTCAGATGTATAAGTATTTGCTAAGCTTACTATAAGTACGATTGCTATCGGTGTTTAATGTTTCCAAACACATATTTCTATTTGCCATCCCCTTTCAAATAGAAAACTTTTCAGCAAATCAGATTTCGTTTAAATACCAACATTTGTTAAAAGTTATGGACGAAAAAAAAACTTTGATAATAGATTGAATGGTACGTATTAACTTTGGAACTCCAAAGTGGTCGTCACTGATGCCCTTTGCTTCTTCTCGTAATATTTTGAAATAATAACGATGTCATGGGCCAAAGAATCGTCATTTGAGCCCATTTGCAGCCGTATAACAATGGAGGAACACTCAAAAGTTCAAGAAACTCATGCACGTTTTACTAATTCCAAAATCGAAATTGCTGTTTGATTTGCTCGTTGAATATCGAATACATTTAGAATTTAGAATTTTAATTGAATTACTTTGAAAAGCTTTTATCATTTGCGAAAACGGCTGCAAATATTCCAATTAGTGTCTCCCAAGGGAAAATGAGTTTTTATATTTTCTGAGAAACTTTTTTAAAGAAATCCAAGATTTCAGTGAGAGTAGGTGAAGATGTATTTGTGTATCGCGACCGGGCAATGATTCTTAGAAATGGAATGACTGAATAGGGGCAACTTAATTACATAAGAAACGATAATGCATTCAAATCTTTTTGTCTGCACAGTAGCTTTGTGAAATTATATAATACAAATGCCGACAGAAATCGGTATTATCACGAGTATTATACTTCCAATGAAAACTGAAAGGAAAGCGCCAAATGCAAACGAAAGGACGATAGTCTATCCCAATGATATGATATGATGATGATAATAAGAAAAATTGCAGTTCAGATAGTTCAGAAATTGCAGTTCTTTCATAAGAATAGGAAAACTCTTGAAGGAAACTAGTTTGATTCGTCGAGTGATGAAGTCCGATTGAGCTCTGAGCTGTTCGTTTAAACTATGCGTGAATGATGCTACTGACGGGGCCCCGGCGTAGTACGTAACAATGAAGTCTGTTCCTAGTCGTAGGAAGTTCTTAGAACATTAGAGTGTTGTGCACGCAAGCGTGTAAATATGCCCGCGCGCCACGTTGCATCTACGGATGCTTTGCAACTGTTTTTTTTTTTTTGGATAACGGTTGAACATAATTAAGGACATATTGTTGTGTATATCACACAAACTATTTGTTTACCACTCAATTTGTTCTACTTTATGACGAAGAGGTATCTAATTTAAAATTAACCAGAGATTTTTCATTAGTTCAATGTCATGTGCCGTTGGTTGAGAAATGTGAAAATGGTTCAACAAGTCTGTAAGCAATGCTTTTCAGTAAAAAAAGTAGCAAACTTAAAGATTATTAGGATTTCTTCTCATGAAATGTCCAGAAATATCTACTAAGCTCAAAGACACTAGGGTGAATCTTGTGACTTTAATTAATTTTTCACATATAGAGAAACGAGTATTTACTTTAAACAAAATATCTTTGAGTGAAAGGCATTTAATTAATTATATTATATTCCGTATTCTATAACGTTGGATTTCAGTACAATTTCTTAGAACAATTTTTTAATTCCAATGAAAATAATGTTTATTGCAATTTTTACATATTTTATGTTTTTATTTTAGACTTTTCCATTTGCTCCATTAATGCTGCTCCTCTTTCCTACCTCACCTGCAATCTGAAAATTTGGGTGTTTAAAACTTCAGTTTAATTAATTTCCTATCACCCGTTTAATTTCCTAATACCTGTTTATTAACGATTATTCTACCAATTTTTTTTTCGTTGTCTCGAAAGTTTTGTCTCCCATTCACCTTGGCCTTTAAAATTTTTTCTGAAGCATTTCGTTTGCGAAAACTAAGGTATCCTTTCTAAATCCTACCAATTGTTTTTAGGCGGATCCTTTGCTATCTCATCTGTCTGAGATGTCAAATGAATACCAACGTTTGATACCAAAATAGTAACGATTCGCCATTTTTATGTCCTTAAATGGTTGGGGTTTTTTGTTGCACACAACAAAGATATTTTTCATAGTTTGCTTTAGCTGTGGTCTTTTTTTATGCGTGTGTTAGATGTCATCGTTTATCAAACTGTAGAAGGAGGGCAGAGAGATAGAAATAAAAGAAAATGACATATCAAAATCTATAGATCTGCCGAAAATGTTAAGACCAAGCAGACAACACCATAAAAACATCCATTTCTCACAACGCAAATGTGTTCTAGAAAATGGACGTCTATTTTTAAATCATTAGTTAAAAAGTGAAATTTCATTTGCTCCAAGAAAAAATAAATTGATATTTAAAATGATGGTTCAACATTAAGTTCATCGCAATTAAATTTATCTACGAGAGATATCGTTCAACATGTCTAATATTAAATTTCATTAAATTTGTCACAATGTTGGTTGTTTCGCTGTCTCTTGCAAGAGGAAAAAGATATTTGAAACTTATTTTGAAAGTATTAAAGCGGAATTTAAGGGCTTTAAGAAGTTTTCACTCTGCTGCTGGAGACGCTGACATTTATTGCGTTTCTATTATCTGTCGAGTTAAGAATAAACATTTTTACACCGTCATAAATTTTCTTGGCATCAATTCATTGGCGCACGTTAACCCATTCGCCTACTGTAAAAAGTTTGTCAACAAGCAACAAAAATACAAAAAAAAAAAAAATATATGAATATAATTAAGCAAAAATATGTCAAGAATTCAAACAGAAATACGAAAAGATAAATATAAATATAAGAAGCGTAAATAAATGCTATACTTAATTAGTTTAACTGATTATACATTTAATTTCAACGTTCGAGTGGGTGATAGGCACTTGTCAAGGGAGTGTGTTTGAATACCTCAACCATTAATGTGTTTCACGAATATGATTCACCACCGCCCCTAAGTCCTCCCACTTCATACCACATCTTTATCAATGCCATCCCTTCCCCCTACAACCTCACTGCTTGAGTGGAATGCATATTAATAATTTATTCAATCACAAAACATTGTACAAACAATTCTAATTTGCTTGAATACTGGAGAGGAGAACAAATCAAATATGGTAATTTCTGCTTGTTCGCCTCGACGTTTCACGCGCTCAGCTATTTTAAAATTCATAACATTTAAGCAACAAAACAATGCAATTCGTATAAGATTTAAGCAGATGTGGCTGATTTCTAATGACACTTAATAAATACAGGCGCCAAGCGGGTGAATGAGCAATTAGTAGGTGTCGATTGTCCTCTGCGGTATTCGGGAGTGATTAATTTTGTAGGAATCATAGATAACCACTATTGTTCAGTGTTCAATATCAGGGATTCTTCTGATGGTTTATTTACGAAATCAAGCATAGCGGACCAAGAACGTCCAAGAACGTTTTTGTCCTCTTTCTGCGTGAAACTTATTTAAAAGTGAGTCGGAGCAGACTATATTCATTTATTCCTTTATGAGAGAATTTTGTTCTTACGGGAAACGCCGATTCTTCCGTTTGTGTTTGATCTTCATTCGTTGATCTCCAATTAGCGAATCAACAGAACACAAAGTGAATATATTTTTTTTTTTTCAAATTTCTTTATTTGCTATCTGTTGTTTTAACAATAAGCAAATTTTGTAAGGAGTATCAAGTAATAGCTTGTTGTTGTGTCCCAATGTACACAACTATACCCATGTGACAATAACATGTTTATAAATTTCATTTGAGATCATTACATTACATTTCTTTACATTAAGATATTACAATCTAGTATGGTAAATTTAGAATATGGGATCTTTTTAGTCTACGCGTCTCATTACTATCATCTAGAAGTGATATGGCTAATGGATTGTCATGGTAGCTAAGCCTATTTAGATATCTTTCGCTGAATTTATAAACTTCTTCTCGAACCGTTGACATATTAAGATCCTTATGAATTGAGCATTTGTAATCAATCGCAAAGTTTTCGATTGGTAGCGCTGAAGTATCTCAATATTGGAATTACTTATAAAGAATCAATTTATTACTTAAATTTAATTGGGATTTAGGTCCCAATAACCAATTCATCCGTTTAGTTTTTATTGTCAAATGTTCCCGTTTTGATTTTATGTGGAACTTCCAGGTGAGTCGCCTGTCCAAGTGCATGGGCATATAAAGTGCATATAAAAATGAAAATAAAATATAAGTAGAACGTTTGACAGTTCCTCTACTACAACTGAGATTTCGGAGTTATAAGTTTGAGTGATATGCTCAACAACAAAATTATCAACAATGGAATGATTTAAAAAATTAGAACTATGCCGGAGATTTACATTAGTGAGCATTTTGCATAAATCCGAGTTTATTTCAGTTTACTCAATTAATATGTAAAAATACTCTCGAAAAACAATATCAGTTAATTCCTTAAACAAATAAAATTAACATAAATTGAATTCATTTAGAAATTAATAAAATTGATGAATGATTTAAGAAGTTTAATAAAATATTAACGCATGATATTTACAACATATAAGTAAATTAATCCATGGCCGCTACAATTTGTATTTTTTGACGAAAGTCTATAAGAAAGGCGACATGATTTTTGGAAATTAGATGGTTTAGAGTTCAATATTCTATAGAGAGATTTTTTTCAACAGTCCTGCAATTTTAGTCAAGTGAATGAAAAAGCACAAGATGGGCCGTCCATATGTGAACCATTTATTTTTGAAAGAAAAAAATCCAGTAAACGACGATTCCGTTTTTTTTTCTTTGTACATACATTCATTTTAGTCCAATATCGAATCATACAGTTTGTGTATGATTTGTTTTAAATGCTTGTCTTTTGCTCTGGTGGCATAATGGACATGTTTATTTGGTATTCTTCGATCATTTACTCTTGGTATAGCCTCTAATTTACGTTTTATTTTGATTTTAACTTCGGTCAGAGTCCCTGTCTTGTCGATGGTCGTTTTGAATTTCAAATATTTTCATTAATTGAAGTCTGGTGGCGTTAAGTTGAATATACTCGGTAAGACTCAGTACTCAGCGACAAATAGCGCAGTGCCTCTTCGCCCATAATGATTTGCCTCCAACAGTCGCACTAGTGCGCACTTGTATTCATGACGATTTGAAAGTTTACCGCATCCAACCCGTTACAAATTTCTGATTTCTTATGACAAAATTCCATCCAAAAAAAAAAAAAAAAACGGTCATGAAATTGAGGTTAAATTTTTGTGACATGTTTTTAGTGTGAAAACTTTTTCAACACTAATTTGTGAACAGCTGGCTCATAAGGAATTGTTTGCATATGTTGCAATGTTTTATTTGGATAAGAAAATTGCTATACCAAAAGAACCAATTTTCTACTTTTACAAATAAAGAGTGGCTGATGAAAGTTGCTACATTATCATTAACCTTTTACTTCATGTCATTTTGGTTCTTTATTCGGATCAAGATAGTGTTTCTATTGGCAAATATTTATTATTGCTAATATACAATATTATTCAACAACATCTGTATAAATTCTTTTTTCTTTATTCGTTTCAAAAATTATGCATTGATGTTCCATAACTTTGCCGCGTCTTCTACAGTGTCCTCTTTTAGGGCCGCCAATATCCATGACTTATTCACCTAAACCTGAGACTTCAAATAATACCAAAGAAAGTAATCGGCTGCCTGATTACCTTAGCGCCGTTCTGTGCTACTTTACCTTTGTTGTCATGGACTAAAAATCTTTGATAACGAACAATCGTGTTGCTCAATTTCAGTTGGCATGAAAGCCGACTTAATCTATTTACTAAGCACTCTGGACGTTATTACAGTCATATTCGTAAATCATAAGCAATTAATAGAACAACTAATTATAAAATTACTAATAAATCAACCCAATTACAAAACTAATTTTTTTTGATAGAGGAAAGCAATGTGAAAAACAGCAAATCCATTGTATGTTAATTATATTTATTGCAGATTTTGTAATTTTTTCATATCCTTTTTACATTCGAATGAGATGGCAAAAAATATTAGTCATTTATATTACTGATTTCGGTTATTTGCTTGTTGTAATTGATATACATGCAAACATATTTAATTCGGAAAGTGTGAGGGAAATAGTCAGATATAGAAGTGAAAAGAAAGCAAATATTTAATAGGTTTACCAACGAACCAGCAGTATAAATATACATTATGTTTAATGAAATTAAACTTTGTTCCGCCACCACTTCTTCGAAGCACGCTTGTCGTTTAGCTCTAACGTTGTTGATGTGCATTAGTTGGGGTTTCAATTTTTTTCTTCTGCGTTTGAATATCTATGTCGAATTAGTTAACTAATTAGAACTTTGAATAATTCATTAATATTTAATTTTTATTAAATTTCGTTGTAATTCATTAACGTTCTTGCAAATACCAGTAAGTGTGCGTGTATTATTTAGAGTTTTTGCTTTTGTTTGTAAATGTTAAAAAACGTTGTTGTTTTGATTTTATAAAGTAATATAGTTAATAATATGAATTGTTTCCTGTTTTTCAATTACTAGTCGACTATTATTAATTGAGTGATAATAAATTGCTGCCATAAATACTAATTTTACAACTATATATTTGCTTTGTAATATGTTCTACTTAGCATATTACTGTTGGCAACACTAATCAATGATAATTAAGTATCCCTCGTTATATACAGGATAACAAAGAACTTGGGTGTAAAATAGCTGTCACGAAATGGAGCAGTGGACAGGAATATAATAAAAAGTAAAAGTTCAGTGACTAAAAGAAAATAATCTAAATTTCGGATACTGAATTAATTTTTAGTGGCCTAGTTTATGAATTATCTGATTGAAATATGGAAAAATTTAACCCAATTACTTTGCTTGTTAAGTGGAGTTAAAGGCAGATCGATTAATAATCACGATTTCAGTTAAAATTAATCGATATATACATATTCTGTTTGGACCCTATTAAAAATGGACGAAATGGGCGTTACCGGTCCATGTTTTGATGTAGTCATCATACGAATTGACCGTTCAATCTTGGTTTTATTGCTTCTAAATGTTCTAGTTATAATTGGTGCTTATACCTGTACTTGCAAGGTAAAATGATTTAACTTAGAATTTTCCATTTTGAGACGTTATTATTATGATTATGGAAATTTTTCCTAAATTTTGAAATATATAGAATTTTGAATATGTGCTTAGGAGGCAACTTGCGCTTTGAGCGCATAAACAATGATAATTAAAAATCTGTGTTTAGAAATATTACGCAATTTGCCAAAAATCGCTATTTTCAAAAGTTAATATTACTTGTGAACTACTTGGAATCGTACTGTGGAGTTTAAAGATAAACACGCATCGCAATAAGTACATCAATAACAATGAATAAATTCGGCATTGTCCTAACTCTACTTAAGCCGTTTCCCCTTGTGGCCCTACATATTTTGCATCTATTATTTGGTTGGGTTAAGGATAAAACATACGTTAAAATCGGACTATATAGCTTACATGTTTAGCCAATGAACTGGATATTTTTTTATAATACTGTTTTGCATGTCCATTTGTTTTAACTAACTGAGCACACCTGGTGCACGTGTACCGAATTTAATGGGATTAAATTAAAATCGGAATTTAAATTAAATTTAAAATTTGTGGATTTTAAACTTATTTAAAATTTTTGCGTGGATATGAAAATTTCCATATGTAGGTTTAGGCAAAATTCAATCCTAAATTAGTATTAGTGGGTTTTCATGTTTTCACAAAGCAATATTTGTTTTCTATAGATTTGCCAATGCCAAATGCGAATTACAAAATTGAATGGCTCTATAACATAAAATGTTATAGAAATTTGGATCGAAATTTGAAGCTGTTAGAATATTTTCAACTCTACAAAAAAAAAATCAAATCTTATTGAAATTTTAATTTCAAAACTTTTATTATCATCATACCCGATATAAAAAATAAGATTTCTGCGTAGTTAAACTGGAAAAAAATGAAGAATCTAATTTTCACAAGTTATACCACAGCATAAAAATGAAAATATTGCCTAATTTGATAATAAGGTAAGCTGTAAGACAAAAAGGCCAAAAACTTTGATTTGGGGATTTTAAAATGATTTTAAAGCATTCATATATTATGCGTTTTGGGCTCTAGTTGAAATAATTTTACTACTGGTCATTTCTGACTTGTTGCGGTGAAACACGTTAAAAAGGTTGCCCTTCTCATTAAAAAGTGCAACATTTTCTGGTTCAGAAAATAATATATTAAAGATGCTGTTTCCATGCTGTTACTTTTTGTTGTCCTAAGAAACAATCGGCACGTTTTCACTCTGTGGGAGAGTATGACATTGTCAGCTAAAACATTTAGTCCAAGTTATTTTCATAAGAGTGCAAATAAGTCTTAGAAGACGAAATTTTCAGAAAAAAACATCGAAAAACTCAATAAATATAAATTTTAAGGGTTCTTCACTTCGTAGTACTTAGCGAAATTTGCGAAAAGTTTTTCTAACAAATGCTTAATTACACAAACGCAGAGGACTTGAAGATAATTTGAAAATCTCTATTTAACAAAATTTTTAAATGTGTAGGAAATTATATTTTAGTGTCTTAGTTTTGATCAACTGCAGTTTTTTGTCATTCCTACCCGGAGAATCTAATAAATTTTCTATAAGCCCGTTACTCGATGTGTCGAAATATCATCCGCAGTTACGGGGCACAATTGCAATCTTACGTGATTATTTTGAAGAAAAAAAAATAGTACTGGCAAATACCAAGCTATTCAAAATCGGGGAAATTATATTAAGCTTACAAAAACTGTAAGCTAATCATAGTTGAATTATTAAAAATCCGACCTAAAATTGATGGCAAATAAATGATTTGATTGCATTGTTTAGTCTCAAATCTCTAGGTGACAACAATTGGACGGCAATTGTTTCTTAATTTTTATGTGAAGTTTGCTATCGAATGTTGCAGTTATTAATAAAATGTTCATGTTTCACATATGTGTGTGTATTGCCAAATAAATATTATTTAACCAGCGGTGTTCTGTTTCCCTAACTTTTTTGGATTTTTGGTCTTCTACAAACTTCACTTGATACTGTTACATTAAACTTTGTGAATTGCAAGTTTGATGCGTCAGCGTTATTTTGAGATTAATAAAACGTTATTGCGCAATATATTGTAAAAGTTGTGCTCTAAGGAAATGAAAATTTCCCTATGTGGGTGTTGCCCAAACTCAGCTTGAATAATTTAGTGCTGTTGGAAATATTAGCAAACACTTTGAATAAATTTGTTTTATGCATTTTGACATAATTCCACAAGAAAACAAAGTTAAAAATTCCTTTTATATGGTATTTATCTCGATCACATAATAAATTTTCACATTTAGGAGAAGATACCTTCCTACATACACTTGAAGGACATGTAAAGGAAACAGAAATGAATTACCTTGAAAATATTGGCACGTGAATGAGCAGAGACACATCAAATTTCCCGGCGTGAGACAGTTCTGATAAAAAAAAAATGTTACGGAAGAAGATTTGTGAGGCGGCACATTATAACAGCTATCTGTCAGACAGTGACATTGCTAAGTCGACATCGCCGAAGAGTTGTCTCCCCGTCAATGAAAGACATTTGAAAAGGTGCTAGCTTCAATGCTCAGTTCCTGAAAAATGACTGTTAAACAAGGAGTCTGCAAATTCGCAATGCTGCCAAAACATTTGAAGTGTATTGACCGAAATTATGTTGTAATAAGGCTGTATTCGGTCAAAAAATTTAAAATACCCAAAGACAAATTCCAGTCTATGTCCGATTTAGAAGAACGCACTGCTGCGCAGAATATATGAACCAAAAACCATCATATTCGAATAGGTTTTGGTTCAGAGACGTACTGAAAACTTTTTGCATCATGTTGATTTTAAGAGATCTATGTATCACCGCCGAGCCGAAAAAAGAAAAATAGTTGTGCATTTAAAATTTGTTGCATAATTCCATTTGGAACCTCTAGTAGATAAATGTGGTAATATACGACATGATAATATCTGGCAATATCTTTGATAATCTAGAAATTAATTCTAGTAGATATGTATCTGAACGATATGTGTAGAAATGTTCCAAAAATTAAAATAGTTTTTAGCTCTTAGGCAAAGTTGAGAAAATACACAAAAATATTACAGGTAAAGCTATAATATACAGTAACCAATTTGCGATTGCGACTATATGTCTGTGTGCCACATACTGGCTGTTATACCATTTTTCCGATTATAATGAAACTTCAACAAATTATTTGTTAGGCCTTTGATACAGTTTTTAGTCATTCTACTAAGAGCGATTTGCGTACGTTATGCAGGAATTCAAATTATAACTCAATATATGTACATAAACTTTATATAAAAACGCTGATTTTTTATTTTATTATTATTATTTTTTTTTTGACTATCACCGCAAAATAACCGACAATTTTATAACATACCAATAAAAATCCCCTATATTTTAGCAACATATTTAGAGACAAATTCCAAAAAATAAAATTGTTTTTTTTTTTATAGAGAATGTGTAGAATATTGAGCGGTTTTTCTTTGTTATTTATATTTCTCACCCGGCTTTTCGAAAATGCTATTGCAATTAATTTCTTTTCAGTTTTATGGTGCCTATATTGGTACTTTCATACATCTGCAACTTGTTCAATAAGCATCAAATCGTAGAATAACAACTAATTTGATGATTTCCCAAAGGGAAGCAATGATAAATTACTACTCAAACAAGTTAAAAAATGAAATGTTTGTGTTAACAATTTTCAAAAAATTAAATGAGACACCGGCAACTTTGAAATCTATTTTTTCTATTCTTTTTAGCATTCAATTCCATTTATATCCCTTCGATTTATTAACATTTCTTTATTTCGTAGCAAATTGGATCTCGCATTTAACTTGTTGGCAATTCTAATTACTGTTCGGTAGTCAATAACTTGCAAGCCCACTTTCGCTTACCTATCTCGCCTGAGCACAAGGAAAACATACATTTTTATATTTTTTACAACGTTTACTTCTCTTTATTTATCAAATTGAGTTTTATATTTATCTCAGATTGAAAACTCAACATCAATTAAATATCATACACAACCTGGAGATATTTGAAAGCACCCACTCAGAGCTCTCAGAAGTAACAAAAATAGGTGTTAACTTGAAGTTTAGAAATACTAGTATTCCAAAGTGTTAAAACAAAATGGTGATTGGTCAGAGGGACAAGCGACAGGCGCATCGACCATCAACCACTCTCGTGCCCCACGAACCCCCATTTTTACCAGAGATGCTTAGCTATTGATTAAGTTTAGTCTCAGTGACTCACCCACTCGCCTACCGTACGTACGTGTGATTCACAGCTTTTAACTACTGACATTCCGTATTCGTTGGCTGGCTGTCCGTCTTTGTGACGATGTCAGTCATTCAATATCTAATGTTCCAGACAAAAAATTATTGAATTTCATGGCTTCGTATTTGTTCCAACTAAACTAAACTAAATTATGAATTCTCATTTTTCTTTTTTTTTGTAAAATTTCCGTTGACCTGTTTTTGCGCTTATAATGATCATGGATTCATCTCAAAGATGTCTAAAATCCGGCAGCTGCTGTTTATAGTTAAAATATTATTGTATTTGGAGGTTTGGTTTTGTTGTTGTAATGTTCAATTGTTCAACTCCATTAGGAAAATTGTTATGACTTCATATCGCTTTTTCCAGGGAAAAGTTCGAGTACAGATATTAATGTTTGGTTTTTTGTGGAGCATTCATTTGATGTTTTGCATTTTCCATCGCATAGTCGTTCTTGTTTGAAAATGAAATATATTTAAAAATTTGAATTCAAGAATGCGCACAAATATGCTCACATTGTTTCAAATGCGAATACTTAACCCTAAAATCTTTTGGAGAACACAGAGGAGTTTCGCTCATTGAACACATAAATCGTCATTAGTTTTGTGCTGTTTTTCCAATGAATTGAATGAATTTTCGCCTGTAAATGATGGGGGTTTTTTATGTAAATTCATATATTCGCGTTTTATTATTTGTGAATGAATGACACACATACCAATGCTTGAGTGTTCGTATGTGTGCATGTAGATTGTTCCATATTCATGCATAAGTCACGTTGCATGGTGAATACGTGTACTAGATGTAGCTGTTTCAATGTTTGTTGTTGCCATATTTTGTAAAATGAAACATTGAACGATGAAGAAAATAAACTGCGAAAATGTAAAACATTAAATGAAGCATCAACATCAGCGTCAGTATCAGAAACATAAACGAATTTTTTGTTATTTATGATGAAACATTTCATTAAATAAATGAGATGCACATTTGATGTAAATTTTATTGTTGTTAAGAACAAACCAAAACAAAACAACAAAAAACCATCTAGAATGTGATTTATAAACTCTGGGAAATGTTTGAATATTTTGCAAGTTAAATAGCAAAAAAAAAAATCTGAAAGTAAATATTGCTAAATGTTCTTAGGATCCATATAAAATAAGGAGGAAAATGGTAACATTTGTAAAGTATTCTTTGGGAAAATTAGGTTTTCGGATAGCAGCACATCTTAGTTTGTATTCAACAAAGAACAGATACAAAAACCAACTTCTTTGAGGGGCATACATTCTCCTCGCGTTATTAAAGCGAATAGCTGAGTGTTGTTATTACTGTGTTGTTTAAAATGTCCTCAATTACTCCATGTTTGCATTATGAGGTGTTATGCATAACGTCGATGAGTTTTTATTTCTCGTACACACGATCAATTGGGGCACATGAAAGCCAATCCATGCCACCAATTCGAGTTTTCAAGAAATGAACTTAGGAAAACACTAAAGCGGTATCGTATGCACAAGTATATAGTATGTAGTTTGAATTGCTTTCTGTAATAATACAGTAGATATGAAGTGTCACAATTGGAAAATATTTCCACATTTCAATATTTTGGAAAACATTTCTTTCGGGTTAAAAATTCGTTGACCACAATTGAAGACTATAAAATACAAGTGGAATAGAAAAGTGGAACCAGCAGAATTTAATACATCTGATATGGATTCAAAAGCATGTTAGCATATGAACTCTTGACAATTTTTGTTATTATATATTTTTTTATACATTTTAATATATTTCATTTCAAATAGATCCATTTTATAATATTTATGTTCACCTTGATGAATTTGTATCCATTTTGCAAATATTGGACTGGTTTAAGACAATAATAAAACCATACAAAATTGTATAACTTACTTTTTCAGAAATTCGCTAGTAACCCACTAGCCACCATAACATACCAGCGGTCGAATGAGATTGTGGAAGCTTCCATAAAACTATATAGAAACTTTACGAAATGTTGTCTGAAGCACCATTAAGATTAACTCGAATGAGTTGGAGTATTTATGAATAAAAAAAGGGGACAGTATTAATCAAAATCGTAGAATTCCACCGTAGTCATTCACATTTAAAAAGTCAAGTAAACAAAAGATAACCTTCTTCTCTCAATCGCTGAATGTAATTTACCCACCTATTATTTTTTTTTTTTTTTTTTTGTTTTGGTTCCAAAGTGTGTAATTTTGCTTCCAAAATCAAGTTTTATGAAATCACTAGTAGTGGTTTCAAGAAGAAAAAGAATCATAATTCAGTACTTGGTTGTCTTCTCTTAAAGATGGCAAAATACTTGGGATATATAATCATTTCGAAACCGATTAGAAAAGTTAAAACAAGCAAAATTTAAAAATATCCACAACTTCGGTATTTGATTGAGGATGCTTACATAAAGTATAAATTCATTAAATCTGTTGCCAATTGTAAAGTTTATTCAAATTTATACAAAACTATACCTACATATAACAAAAAGCATGTGTTGTACCAATTAAACACATCCATATTTTTGCAGTATTTGTTTGATGCTTTGTATTCCAATACAAATGAATATTTATAATGTACTCGTATTATATAATTGTATCTCGATGGTATGATTACATCAGCCGCTTTACGAATTTCGTGTTAAGCAACCATATTTTCTTAACAATTCCTTAAGATATGTGCATGATAACATATTATAGGTATATATCGCACGATATTGCGTGGAACATCCGCTTTCGGAGTTCGTGCACTAGAATTAAAATGACGTTTTTTGATTTGCTTCAGCATTAACTGTAACCTCGGATATACAATTAAAAAGCTTGGGGCGTTCTCATTTCGCTCGCAAAGCTGTGTAGCCGAAGAACACACCAAAAATTGGCAGTATTCTACAGAGAGTGTATGCATAGACACTTCTACAACTTGTATTCGAACTTTATTTTTGAAATCACGCTCATCACAGACCATTCCCTGTCTCAGTTGCCATTTCTAATCTAACCTATTGCACGCAAATTTCCATTGACCATTTTCATTTCCGAACTCATTCCAATATCGAGAATAATATGCAAATCGCAACAATGGCTAAAGCATTTCACTTTCCATACTTCTACCATGTCAACTGCCTATGAAGCTCTTACTTAGAAACTGTTTTACTACAATCATATGGAGAACACAGCAAAAGAACGTGAGTAAATGCTTCAAAATATGACATTGGTTTCTGCTTGATAATTGAAAGGTTTTTGATTTCTGTTCTTGCTTCCTTAGCACATCTTGTGTTAACTTTCAATAGTTTAATTTCCTCGAGTGTAACTGCACGATTGCTACAACTAAAAATAGAAATGACGATGATGAGGATCAAGAGAAATGGGAAAAGCAAAAAGAAAAGTGAGTGAATGAATGAAAGCACATGCATAAAAGTGACACACGCATTCAAAAATAGACAGACGAATCCTAAAAGACTTCAATTTGAATCAATTGTTTGTTGTTTGATTTGGTGTTGCTCCTACTTGGATATTGTCTATGGCATTAAAGATCCATAAAGTATTTTGTTAGTCGTTTCGTTATTGCCTATGGGAGGCTTACAGTTCTCCTGTTGTCCTTTTTACGGCTGGGTATGTGTCACATGTGTGAAATATATGCATTCATATGAATCACTTTCGTTTCGCTCTCGCCCTCTCTCATTCCCTTTGTGCATATATGACTATCTATCTGTAGTCTATACTTTGTCCTTAACGACATTTCAAAACATTCATATGTATTCTAAACAATGCTAAAAACTCATCAGGCATAAAACCACACTCAAATCGTTTAGGTTTTACGTTTTTTATAACAAATTTTTTGCTGTTATTTTTAGTTGATTTATTTTGTTAGTCCTGTATAGAGTTGCCAGGGTTTTAGCTAACCAAAAAAAAACTGTTGTCTCTGTCTGTATGACTCTTACGGGCTCAGAGTGCTTTTTGTTTTCATTTTCTTGCAAATGTGTCGTTTGAAGCGCCGCTTGTTGTGATGTTTTTGCAATTTTTGGTCGCCGTTTGTATGTTTGTATGAAAATGATGTTGCTGTTGCCGCTTTTCGGTGTTTATATACGCCATTAGCAAAAGTGTTTACATGACGATATGTTGCTACATGGAGATACTGCCCGAAAAGAAAAACAGGGGAACGAAATAAAAACACACGGAACGTCGTTTTCATCAGTTTCACTACCATTGGCAGGAACATCATCATCAGTGGCACTAGGACTTCAGCTATTGTACTCTTAAAGCCATCATCGTCGTCATCATTATCCGTGCAACATGACAACATCATCATTGCTGTTAGCTACAGACACACACTCAGGCATATCAGCAACCATATCGAGGAACGTCTGTATGAATATGCGAGGGTGTGTTAGCGTCTATGATATTATGATTCCTGTATTGTAAATATTTGCAAAACTGCCACTTTATGGTCCTTTAGTTAGTGTTTTAGTGCCAATGTTTTTTTTTAATATATATGTATATTCCCCTTATAAAACATTAAATTGTTTAATTTTCATACAAGAACATTTCTCTTTCACGCACAGGAAACATTTGATTTATACGACAATAAATTGATGGCTGTCATGATTTCGGAAAAGAAAGTTACGAATGAATGAGCTGTTTTTATGAAAAGTAAAATTAATGTTTATGAAAGAACATTAAGAGGACGAATTCTGACCGTTCCTTAGTGTTTTGCTAATTGCTGTAATGGTTGGTTTTGTAAGCAACGACTTCGTCATAGTTTGCTATCTGCCTTTTGGAATCAAATCCTTCGCACAGCCATCTATCATTAAACGCAGGCAACTTGCTGAACTTCTAAAAATAAAGTGGACAACTTAGAAAGAACCGGAAATAAATTTGAAAATTCTTAGGGGAACGATAGCTTTGAAATGCAATTTAGAAAGATAAGCGGAAAATATCCGATAACACTAGCCAAAGAAACGGGGAAAAAGTTTTGTCAGAAAATGTGACAATAACTTTTTAATGCATTTCGGACATACATACGAAAACAACATTCAAATCAGGGCGACATTTTTAACTATCCTTTTCGTAGATAGTTTAACTCTTTAGATTATACTAGATATTGCAGCGTCGTTTCAAGTTTGGTTTGCTAGTTTAAATTCAAATATAAAAGATTCGTCCGTCCTGGACGAATCTTTTATACCGACTTCCATAGCTTGCGATCCATAGTGTTCTGGTCGGTTTGGTGACTACATCGTCAGTTGAGTGGACGTGTCAATAATATGTTGTTCTTGCTATGTATACGTTCTTCTCATACATAATATTTTTTTTTTTTTTTTTTTTTTTTTTATTATTCAGTTCATTTGTACAATATTTTATAATACAATATAATTGAGGCCCCAGCGCCTATAGGCTTATTTTGGGGCAAGTTAGCACTCGATAAAATCCTATGTACGAAAATTTACTACATTACTTTTATTTTCCTATTAATTTATAATTATTTAAAATTATATGTATGTAAATATATACATTACGTTAAAAGTGTTTCAACATCATTAAGTATATACTCTTTGCATGTTGTTTTAAACAAACCAATCTGATCAATACTTTTTAAACTTGCAGGAAGATTATTATATTTAAGCGCACCTACGTAATCTATGCGCTGCTTGGTCTTTTCCAACCTGCAAAGTGGAATTCTAATATTATTTCTATTTCTTGTATTAACTTGAGATTGATTTAGCTGAAAAGATATAGTGTGGTACCCAATACTGTGAATACATTTAAAAACAAACATCAAAACTTGATACAAATTCAGACCCGAAATCGGCATTATATCTGGACACACATGTCTAAAAAGTGCAGCTGTCGAATATCTCATTGGTAACCTGAACACAATTTTCAAAGCTTTGTTTTGCATACGCTGTAGTGATTTTCGACTTGTTTTATTTTTTAATATGTTCAAAAATCACGCCCACAACTTGGGCGGCCAATTTTTCAGTCTTAGCTGATCTATATTTTGAAAGGTGATTTTAGATCTTGCATTGGCCTCTTGTCTTACATAAAGTGCCCACTTACAGAGTTTTTCCACTGAATATTGTTGTTTTTGGCATTTTAGAGCGAAAAAAGTGATTTGTATTGTTAATTTTAGTATCTTGGGTTACTAAATAAAAATAATAAAATTTGTGGAAATATGCTGGAAAATACACTTATATTTTTTAAATGAATGTATCAAATTTTAAACGCCACGTTTTCGTGTATTTAATATATAATTAATATAGAATTAGCTTTTAAGTAAAAGTCCATATTTTTCAGTACTATACGGAAACCTCACGCACAATAGGATGGCTTGTTTTAAAGATACGTGGCATTTCCCATAATAATCGACCACATTCATATACATTGTTTCAGTTAACGAATAAATGGAAACATTGTTTAAAACATCTGGCAAAAATTACATTTTACGGAAAGTGAATTCAGTCGTTGTATGGGCAAGCCCTTTCCAACTTGCCTCCGATTGTAGCGCGATTTTTAGTACAGGCGACTATCGCTCACATGATCGCAAGTTCAACTCCGCATACAGCTGCCTATTATTATTTGAGCGGCGATCGTCTCAAAGTGTACGACGAACACTTCGAGTAGTTGAGGAATCAACAAGCATTTACAATTCTCAAACTGTTACGTTCGGAGCCGTAAACGTTGAACTGTAGGTCCCGATGAGTGAGTCTAAAAAAATGCGTATAAGCACACTGAATGTGAGCAGCTGACCCATATCTCATTCTTGAGATGCAAGGGAACTTGTTTTTGTTTTTATTTTTTTATACATGTTTATATTGATGTATCTTATCTGTTGTTTGCAGCTCTACATTTTATACAATTAAATACTCAAATTATATGCCGGAAATTCCAAAAATGTATGTATGTGTAATGTTTTGTCATAGTGGGTGATATCGCTGGAGCTCACCCATGGATTTACCATAAAAGTTTGGCTAATTCATTGCTAAATTGCAGACTGAAAATTTCTTACAGAAAAACTTTATACTTCCAAAGGTGATTGAACTTTTTTTTTTTGATGAAAGGAAACATCTTTTTGTCACATTTTTTCCCATTGCACCTAAAGACCGATATGCAAAATAATATTTAAATTATTATCTTTACTGTGTATCGGAGTAAGGATGACAGATCGGTTGATTGGCTAGCGTGATTTATTGTCTAGACCAATAAATTACTTCAAAAATTTCAAAAAATTATAAAAAGTGGAAAAAAATATTCATTAGAAAAAAACTTTGCGGGGATATTGAAGTATTTCAACACAGTTTAAGACAATTATTTACAATAAAAAATCCATCATCTTTTGTGGAAGTTAAAGGAAAAGAAGATAACTTGTAAACTTCTGATCCACTTTCACTGACAGACGGTACTGTCGGTTCTTGCTCTTCCGCTATGAATGCAGTTGAACGAAATTTATGACAATCCTGAATAAATGGCAACAAGTATTCATTGGAATGAAAGGAAATGTTGTTGCCAATAACACACAATTGCATTCACAAACTTGAGCTTACTTTAAAAATATGGCGACGGGGAAGAAGAATAACTGAGTAAAAATAAATTCTGAACAAAGTCCAAGCGATGCCAACACCGACCAATCAAAATTGTAACCACAGTCCTAAGAAAAAGAGAGGGAGCTTCTAGAACTTCAGAATTCTCGTCTTATGAATTTGAATTTATTTAGAAAGATAACAACTTTAGAAATAGAGCGATTGAGGAGAAACTTTTTCATACAACTTATGAAAAAGCGAAGAAGAAATTGAACATTTGTGGCTTCGTCCAAAGTTTGTCCTAGATAATAATGTTCATATTTTTTCACTTAGCAGCCATGCAAACAATAAAATGGCATTAAACAAAAATGTAAGAGCATAATGCGGAACATTTATAGTTGAAACTGTTAGTGGAAATTTGCAATTATCTACGTATGATTTAATTTGTCTATGAGTAGCACTATCATCGACATTGGGTTTCAATTTAAAACTCATTGAACTTTCCGCAGATTTAATTTCGTTTTCGAGATGGAAAGTCTTTTTTACTAGTTATAATTGCTTACATTGAGCCGCTGTTGCCTCCAACTATCATCATTGGCGTGCACTTTGCTTTGCATCGTCACGATATTTCCGTACGCGGTTTCGTACAATTATGCTATCTCGCCCGTCATGTACGAGTATCTGGTGATACATTTGGATGGATGATTTTCCTTTTCCACCTTTCCGTCGACACTACGCGACGTTAAACATTTGATATCTTCTTTAAACTTAGCTTCTCGACATCGTTCGTTTCGTGTTGTTAAATAGCTGAAAGTTGCAATTAAATTAACTTCGTGTACAACACTTTACGGATCATTTACTTATAAAGCACACGTACAAACACACATCACACACACACACACTAAAATGCAAAATGAGGTGGCGATTGTTTGTAATAGAAATAAAGTTAAAGTTAACATCACACCACCGTATACTAACATACAGGTGCAATTACGGATTAAAAACATTCACAAATACATAAAGAGATTAAAAGTGCGTGTTTCAATTATTTTTATTTCAAAAAAAAAAAATTTAGGGAGATGTTGAGAAGCGATTTAACACGAAATTTCTTCCTGTGTACATATATATCGGGAGTTAATGGAGTTAATGGACTTTTCATGCGTTTGTTGTCGGTTCATTCTCTTGAGCGATCATACACACTTAAATACTGCTGTTACATACAGCCGGGGTAAGTTAAGTAGCAGATGGTGACAATATCAAATTTAGAGCACAAATTGAGGATTCTCTGTCGTTCTTATTTAAAGTTGAGAAAAATGATCAGGCAAATGGAGATGTGTTTTATTTCTGTTCTCAGTTTCTCCAATAAAGGTCCTTACAATATTTGTATTGAAAATGGATTGAGCAATATCATATTATCCGTTATCCATGCATTCTTATCTTTGTATTACTTTTTTCCTTTTTTTTATTACATTGAGCGTGAAGTACTTGTAATGTTTTTTATCTACGCAACATTTCAAATGTTACTACGAACATTTTCGAATTTTCCTCCGACGAAATGGATACTATTTTGTCAATATTTTCCTCCAGGTTAGCTTTAAGTTCATTTTTATGGAAAATGTTTAGGGATATTAATTTGGTAACAAATGCGTCATTCCGTGACCAAAATTTAGATCTTATTAATTACAATTAGGTCTGTTCAACTTACATGTAGGGTGGTGTACGAATCGTGCTTCTGTCAACTGGTAATGGGGACCGATATTTAAAGATGTTGAAGGAGTGTTTTTACCCATAACTGCGCCGAAGACCTATCAGTTGCAGCAGCATTTGGTTCAAGCAAGACAGAGCAACTTCACACATCGCCAGACAGGTTACGATGGGGCTTAAACGAAAATTCCCAAACAAATTAATATCCAGAAACACCACTTTCCGTTGGCCTCCAACCTGCACCAGATTTTTTTTATGGGGTTACGTCAAGCAATAGGTGTACAAGACGAAACCAAAAATTTGAATGAATTGCGGCAACCCGTTAAAACAGTAGTTGAAGCGGTCCCGACTTCAATACTTTTACAATACTTTTCTGATCAGGTATCGCATATCCGTTAATAAGCATGTAGGTCATTTAAGTTCAAAATCAGTTAGTTATGTAAAACAAAATTGAATTTTCCGTACAAATAAAAAAAAAATGAAATACATTGATTAAAATTGGTAGCGCAATTGGTGAACTACCCTGTATGATGCTCAACTTACAAAAGAGAAAATAACCAAAACAAAGTGTTGCTCCAAGCAGCAATTAAATATGATTCAGTAGCATTTTTGATTACCTTGAGATCACTTATTATGTTTTGTTCAGTACTATTGATCATTTTATTAAAAAAAAGCTTAAGGTACGAATGTTATCATTTGAAGGAGCTGAACCACTCATTCTCGGTGTGAGAGAATATATTACAATATTAATATCAAATTCGGAGTATTACCCAAGTTGGAAAACACTATAAGTTTAATATAATATTATTAATCAGAGTATCTTACTACAACATTTGAAGCTAAAAAAGTCGAAGTGTGTTTAAAAACGTGAAATGTTTGGAACAATCTGAATTCTTGAATTATTTCGCTATTTTGTATTTGAAATTTGGTTATTACTCAAGTGCGTATGAGACTTATGAAAAGCGTTTAGTTTCCATTTAAATGAACACTCGTGTCAACCCCAGTTTCTTGTATAGCAAACCTGGTTGCGATGTAACAAAACCTCAACCAACTAATCGTCAGGGTTTTCCCTTGTTTGGTACATCGTAGAATCTGATAGACGGTTTGTTCAAGCATCCGTCTAATCAGTTCGTCCGCACCACTTTGTTTTGGTATTGTAATAAAAGCCATAAGAAACTGTTGGGGTGATGTGCAGCAAAGCTTTAATTTGATTTAAGCTTCAGTTTTGTTCTGTTTGTATTACTGTAAATTGTTTATTCGCTCATCAAAAGTATGAGAGAGAACATTTGGTTAGAAAAATAAAAACTATGTCAACGAAATCAATTTCGATGCAGCTGCACAACGAGATGAGAAATAAAACAAATATCTCTGGGATTACAGCAAGTAGTTTTCTCTTCTGGTTGATAATTAATTGGTTTCTTTGTTTTTGTTTTGTGCAACAATCACGGAAAGTAACTTAAATATTAGATGAGGGCCAAATAAATCATTGTCGGTGTAGTGATGGAAACATTTTCGCTGGTAATCAAATCAAATATTTGATATTTCTATATAAAATTAACATTCCAAATTAGTTTTTAATCTCCCCCTCTTGGGCAATTTGCCTTCCACTACCGTCCCCTGGTGCTCCTTCGTTTAATGCTGCCTGTGTGCAGTAAGCATAAGATGAACTTTTTCAATTGCCTTTATGTGCTTCTCACTTGAACGCCATTCTCATTCATATCATACATCCACTTTACCCTCACCCTAATGTATCGCACTGTTCTCCTACCATTTCTTATTCATTCGGTTTCGCTTTGCCAGAGAACATCTATAATGTTTAGCAAACTGATTTTCGATTTGACTTTAAACAAGAGAAGAGTACAGTTTGGAATACATTTTGTTTCTACTTCACGAAATTAACCTGCTGCAACTAAAATGACGACGACTCTGATGTTGAGGGTGATGATGCTGAGGGGGTATGAAAGAGTATATCGTTGATGACCATATTCCATATGTGAAGAATATACAGATTCATCTGTTTCTCAACACATTCCACTCGCATTCTGCTGTTTTTTTCTCTCACTTCCGACTTTGTTTCATATTATGTTCCGCCTGGTATTTTCTTCCTCTGTCTTCCTTACAATATTTTCTATTCGCACTGCCTTTCCTTGTTCTTGTCGGCGTGTTCATACAGCCGTTGGTTACAGACGATTTGATTGCAATGTCACAAAATCATTTTCCATAACACTTGAACATGGAACTCTTTTGTAAAGTTTCAAAATCAAAATTTTCATGTTTTTCAAAATTGGTACGAATGAGAGGGCAGCGAGCAGTAAATCTTCGTCACCTGAATCTAAGTTATAGTTTGGGACTGACTTCCGTTAGTAATTGGGTGAGGCCGCAGAGGGCTGTAGTCGTTAAAAGCAATATATGTACATTAGATGATAACTGTACATATACATATAAATACCGAGTAGAGGAATGTGTCGCAAGTAGTCCTGACTTTACGGTGCAAAGCACCAGCAACGTATTTATGGAAATGACTAAATTGCATATTCACATGGATGAATTGAATGTGCATTTTTTCCATAAGTTACATTGTCAAATTTTATTATAGAATAAAAAAAATGTATGGAACATTTATAAAATTCGTAATGAACAAATCATATGAAAAATTATTTATGTATGTTCCGAAATGACGAACAAAAAATATTACTGACAGTTGGTGCTAAGCTCGTTCGTTTGTAATGTGTTGGGCGATTACGAAATATACGAAAAATTTGGAATTTTCTGACTTTATTTCCTTTTCTTGATAATAATTTGACTACAATTCGTATGGGATAATTGACATAGTCGTTAATTTACATTCGACTATCAATATTGCTAAAACATCTTCAAGTTTCCGTCCGAACGACTTTTTATTATTTCAATTGTAATCAATTCAGAAACAGTAGCCGCATTTAGAGAATAGACGAAAACTGTTGTAACTTGGACTCTCCTCTTATGTGTTGTGTAGAAAGATTGGTAAGCGGCACAAAAATGTTGACAAGATTTTAGAGGCACCTGAAGGCACGATTTTGAATTGAAATGCCCTTCTTTGGAGATTTGTTTACAATGTTTAAATTGCTGTGAAATCACCCATAAATAAGCTCACTGCTTGCTTTACAGGTTCGCAGAAAGTGAGCAAGTAAGCCATAATCATTTTGTTTAACTTAGGTTTTGCATATAAGTGAAAATTGCTTAGCCGCAAGGAAATTCTACCTTACATTTGGTCGCAACATGGTCCATTCTGATGTTTCAATTTTTAATCGGATTACGTCTTTCCCTGACGATATATCAAACAGTTTGACAATTTGATCTGCTATAAAATCGCTTTTGGAAAAGCAGAGATATTTTTGTTAATTACCTATAATCACCCTATACTTCTGAAATTGTTGCGTATTGTCTGCATTACATCACTTTTGCATACGATTTGTGGAATCAAACCCATAATGATTAAATAATAATATCAGAAAACAAAGTGGAATTTAAATAAATCCCTTTCCACGTTATTCAATGTGGTAACAGTCTTTTATTTTTGTGAAATTATTTTTAATGTATTCAATACAGCATCACAATTTCGTGCAAAAGTGCGAATAATTACTCGACAATGGCAAATAATCTTACTCAGTATGCAACCGATATTCAATTATTTAAGAGAAATCATTACAACTTTGAACTGGATATAAAATATTCAAATTTTGTCGCAGCATCATCGATGCAATATCAGAGCAGTAATGGTAACACATAAATATTTACAAACTCCCTCAATCCAAACTGGCTATTATTGGATTTGCACGAACCCCAGTATTTTATTAAATTTGTGAAAATTTGTTTGCCTATTATTGTGACTTTCATAGCCTAACATTGCCATTTTAATACACATTTTAAGCTTAGTTATAATTTTTTATTCGGTTTGAATGAGGCGAAGAACAAAATACAAAACAGCCATAACTCTTTCATACAAATTTTACTTTATTATTATATAATTTGTTTACGACATGCGTATTACTGATGTTTGTTTACGACAAGTTCATTTGTTTGTTAATAGCAAATGCTTTTTTCACGATTTACGGCTAATATAAAGTTTGATTGCAGCAATTTTTGTGCGTATTTGTGTCTGCTTTAGTAGGTCTTTATCGGTGATCCAAATTGATCATTACGCCATTTCCATTTCATTCATATGTGGTTGCAGAGATGCTAATGCTATCATCATCAGCGTCAGCATTTTGTAAATGAAAGTTTAAGTTTTTAATGAATGACTCATTTAAGCGGTAAATACAGTGACTGTGAATGTGGAAAATTTATGTGAATAAATAATACTACTGAATGAAAATGATGTTGTTTAACCCATGAAAGTCACTGAGTAAATAAAGAATCATATTCAACAAGATTTCAGTCTTCGTACGCCGATAAAAAAATATTTCCGTCTATTCCACTGTGTCACCATTGTGGCACACACTCGTATATTTGCCAACCCCAGTAGTTATATTTATTTCTTTAGTCTTAAAAGTGGGCAAATGTTGCAATATTTTTGCACATAATTGGAATTAAGTGAGTACCAGTCTTCGTTCGTATCAAAGGAAATAAAATGAATTGGTAGGAAAGTCTAAAAAGAGGCAAAGTTTTTAAAATAAACATTTTCATGGGTATATCAAATAGAGTGTATTGTATATCACCTACCTGCTTCCAGTTTTTTCTCCATCAGCAGCCAGCAGCACATCAAGCAGGCAGCAAATGAGTGACATGTTGCTTCCTCTTGAAAATGAATGACTTCTAGCTCACTGTCATGTGATGAGGACGAGGACGCTAACAAACAACGATTCGTGGAAAAGAAAACATTAAAACAGAGAAGCAAGGAGTATGCCTGTGCGTTTTTGTGTGACTGTCAGTCTGCGTGTGTGTTTAAGTTCACATCATAATAATTACAAAATGTCCTTGTTGAAAGCCAAAGCCGAGAAAAATAAAGAAGAGGCCTGCCAGACACTTGCCATGCCGCATGTGACGGCACTACAAACAAGAGCCACAGCATTAGCAACAGTAGTAGTAGTACGTAGAACAGGAGCCTCAGCGGCAAGTGGTTGCAGTTGAAAGTCGGCTGGTTAATTGAGCCATAGTATGGGGGGTCGGAGACGTACCCAATGATAAAGACCCATTCAGACGGACAGGAAATTACATGTATATTTTCTCAATGTAGCCACTAAAACATGCAGCCAGACTTTGTTGTAGGTATCAACATCAGAATGAGATGAGTCAACGTTAGCGGAGACCATATATAGTTGACTACTTGTGGCACGAATTTGCAAAAACTTCTAATAAATTTGTATTGGTTTAAAAAAGTGAGCAATATTTTTGAGAAATTTAGAGAAGGTAATTCAGTCTTTACAACATTTTTTAACTGTAGGATGGTGCTGTATTCTTCTCAAACATTATCGAGGAAAACGGGAAAGGATTTTTTTGTCTTCGAATTGTGAGAGAACGACATTTTTTATTGTCTTGGGACAATATATGAAAATAACTGACAGTTACTATTATGTGCTAAGTGAGTACCGCTGTATCTTTCTTGACAGTAATGCTAATGTAAACAGAAATGATCGGAAAGCAGACACAAACAAATGTTATGCACCTTCTATAAAAATGTTCAAATCCTGCAATTAACAGGGCTTTGGCAGGGGATGGGGTTGGTATGAGGTATGAGGTATGGGCCAAAGTTGCACGCATTAAAACTTTCATTAGGAGTTGCACCGTATGAACCTAACATAGGAAATCTGAAGGACACTAATTCATAAATTTGGTCTATTTTATTGAACATTAAAAAGCAATGCGCTGATGTTTCGCCTAAGCAGTTTATCATCCTTCCGTTCATTCACCATGAATGTTCAATACGATAGACAAAGTCCTATTAGGAAATCGGTTAAATCGATCCATAATTATTGAAATAATAGGCCCAAAATTAACAAAAATATTATCTCGATCATATTGGAAAAAACGCTTTTCTTAAAAAAATTTCAATTTGTCTTTCGACTTTTACATGATGGAAGTTGCAAGTTGTGGGAAAACCTAAAATTACTTTCACTTTGTAATCGAAAATTATTTTATTACTTTTCAAAACATTTTTCATGAAAAGCAATATACTTTTGCATGCGTTTTTGAACTCCAAATGAGATAACTCCAAAATGGGCATATTAAATGCATCTTAAGGCATCATAAATCGACGTCACAATTAACATTTGACTTGCGGTAATCAGGACTCTCCGGTGGATTAGCCATCAACTTGATGTTTCGAATGCTGAGCAGATTACGTGTTTCAGTCAACTTGTGCGACCTCCCATTGCCGTGGTGGTTGATTTTCGGCGGTTTAGTTTCCTTCTGCAAAGCGTTCTGACAAATGAATGATGGTGGGCCATTCACAATTGACCATTTTACATTGAAATAAAAGCGTGGTACTCACAAATTTGAATATTCAGAAGAAACAGGCGATCGCATGCTTCCTGGTGTTTCTTCCGCGAACAACTTTCGTTGCATAAGAGTCGTTGGATATTGTTTATGGAACCAACTACTGTTAAGTGTTGGTTTCGTATCGGAGATCCACAGTTCATTGGTTAGCATCGTATAGACACCTTTTAGGGATGCCTTTCAATACATCAACTTCCGCTTTTTTTGAGCGATTGATAAATGGACATGCGTTGGAAATGGTACTTCGGCGCCAAAAATTGAGGTCGATCGACACATTGTTGTTTAGCTAACTTACTTAGAAGATTATAAAAAAAAAAACGTTGTACGAAAATGCTCACAATTTACTGTCAGTTTCCATAGCTGTTTCACACAAAGTAAAAGTGAAAGGCAAACAATAAACACTTTTTTATCTGTTTGAAAAATGAATTAAATGATTCGTTTTATAGAAACAGGCTGTTAATTCTTTAGTCTTGTTGGGATGCTTTTTCAAGACCCTTCACTCCCTGTTTCACAATGCTGATGTAAAATTTGAGGTATGTACAATGATCTAAGCTTTCTCTCTGTGCAGACAGACGTGTTTGTGCATCGGCTTTAGAAAAATAATTATAAAAATGGTTAAATATACTCTTAGCCCAAAAAAAAAAAAAAATTCAGTCAAAGACGCTAAATCAAAATTCTCCAGTGCAGTGATAATAACATACAGTTTATAGTATTGCAGTCACAACAAATCTGGAAAAAAATATAGTTTACATTTCGCATATCTTAAGGCGAAAAGTGCCTATATAAGTGTCTCACACTCAGAGAGACGTAATGCTTATCTCTCAATAAATGCAAACGAGTGTCAGAAAAGTGCATCCCAAAACAAAAAAGATGACAGTGCCTTCCCAACCTCAAAAACTAATGTCAGTATGAATTCCCCTCATCTCACATCTCTCCAAATAATGATGACAGTTTGGCAAGTGGACAAAATATGTTGCAGCCTAAAAGTATGCCCGTAAGTACTTCGCATTCCCATGCACCACAAACAATCAGTTCGCCCCCAAGTTAAGATTCCGCCTAAAAGTATACCCGATATTTCACCTAACATTCGTGCGAACGGTGATATAGTGGCAACTCTCGCGAATGCTACTCAACCGGCAACATCGACCTCGAAGGGCGCTATACCGAAACAAAAACCTCAAAATGAAACGGTTCAAACTGGGATAGACGTTTACGTTCCCATTCTGAAAAGAAAATTGAGCCCAAAGTCTAGCCAAAACCTTCCAAACTCGAAGTATTCCAGAAGCATCCCTCCTTCACAGGTTGACCCAAGAGGTCAAAATTACTACGCAACTTTGGCCACAGAAGAAGAAAATTTGCAATCACAACCTAAGAAAGCACAAAAACCTCCCCCAATATTCCTAAGGGAAGCTATCTCTAACAATCTGGTAAGCAGATTATCTCATTTAGTTGGTAAATACGGTTTCCATGTAGTGTCCCTGCGCAAGGGGAAGGTGAAGTTTCCAAATTTTTTGACCAGGAACGTAAGTATTACTACACTTACCAACTCAAAAGCTCTAAGGGACTAATAGTTGTAATCAAGGGCATTGAAAGCAACGTTCCCATACAGGAAATAAAGGAGGCTGTTGAAAATGAGGGTTACGAAGTGAAATCCATTCACAATATTCTCAACAAATTCAAGGCTCCTCAGCCCATGTTTAAGGTGGAAATAGCGTTTGACTATGCCCACATGAAAGGAAAAAATGAACCCCACCCAATTTACAATCTCAGATATCTGCTTCATCGCAGTGTATCAGTTGAGGAACCGCTAGCGCGCAAAGACCCTCCTCAATGCTTAAACTGTCAGGAGTTTGGGCATACTAAAGCTTACTGCAAATTACCATCAGTATGTGTGATATGCGGAAGTATTCATAAAACTTCAGA
>JAHXMU010000826.1:2578374-2616281 GCA_019455685.1 Philornis downsi
CCCGAGATATTGACATTCTCTTAGTCTCTGAAACTCATTTCTCGTTAAAAAATTGCTTCCGAATAAATGGATACTCAACCTACGATACAAAACATCCCAGTGGCAGAGCTTGTGGAGGAACAGCTATAATAATTAATGATCAGGTAAAGCACTTCTCTCTACGCGAATATAAAACTGATCACATGCAAGCCACTTCAGTTGCACTAATTGGATTAAAAATAATAGTTTCTTCCATATACTGCCCTCCCAAATATGTTATAAGCGAAGACCAGTTTTCACACTTTTTCTCTACTCTTGGTGACAAGTTTATAGCAGCCGGAGACTACAATGCTAAACATATCTTCTGGGAGTCTAGACTCGTCAACCCCAGGGGCAGGCAATTGCTGAATGCCATATCGAGTTCAGGCCTAAAAGTTTTGTCTGGAGGTGAACCAACATACTGGCCCACGGATCTCAATAAAACCCCCGATCTCATAGATTTTGCAGTTATTAAGAGCATAAAAAGGGAACACATCATCGTTACTCCTTCCCTCGAACTCTCATCAGACCACTCCCCCACAATTCTCACAGTATTTAACATTCCCTTGAACCCGGAAATCTCTTACCATTTTCCAAACAGGCATACAAATTGGTTGAGGCAAAACTTTTCCCTCAAAACACCAAATAAAATTCAGTCTGCCATCAACGTCCTCACTACCACAATGGCAAATGCCGCAAACTTGGCAACTCCGTACAAGGTCTACGCTAAAACAAAAAATGACTCCTCATGTCATATTGAATCCCTAATCAAAGAGAAAAGGAAAGCGAGAAGACGATGGCTAAAGCACAGATCTCCCTGCCTCAAAGCTCGTCTCGACCAGTGCAAGTCAAAACTGAGGTCAACTCTGGATGAAAAAAAAAGAAATCTCCGAAGCCCGCTACTTATCTCGTCTAGGAGCCACACAAAACACTAACTATAGCCTGTACAAGGCCACAAGACAACTACAGCGTCCTATAATACAGGAGTCTCCAATACGGATGAAAGATGGAGGATGGGCAAGGAGTAGTGATGAAAAAGTGAAAGAATTTGCTGATCATCTGGAAGAAGTATTTACTCCTAACGATACAATCTCTCGTGTGAATCCAACGATCATTAGCCCAATGGTCACAAATCCAATGAAAATAAGTCTATCTCTCTTAAAGAAAAATGTTCTCTCGTTGAAAATGAATAAATTTCCTGGACACGCTAAAATAACTGCGAAAATGATCTCAGAACTCCCCCACAATATCCTCAAGTTAGTTTTATTCATATTTAATAATAATGAAATAATAATGAAATAATAATGATCCCAAAACCTGGAAAGGAACTGTCACAAATTACATCCTATCGACCCATATGTTTACTCTCTATTTTATCTAAACTGTTTGAAAAGATTTTTCTCCAAATGTTGTACCCCCATATTGAAGCAAACCATGTAATACCCACGCACCAGTTTGGGTTTTGCAAGGGTCATGGAACGACAGAACAAGTACACCGTATAGTAACCCAGATCAGAAAAACATTCGAAGATCGGAAATATTGCTCAGCTCTCTTTATAGACATCTCCCAAGCCTTTGATAAAGTGTGGCATGAAGGCCTAATTCACAAAATAGTCTCTTTTCTACCGGCAAATACCCATAAGCTCCTGGAGAGCTATCTGAAGGATCGATCTTTTGTAGTAAAATCAAAAGACTCTGTTTCAACTCAAAGAAAAGTTTCAGCAGGAGTTCCTCAGGGCAGTATACTAGGCCCCATACTATATACCATCTACACCTCTGACATGCCTGTTCATTCCCTAATTCAAACCTCAACTTTCGCTGATGACACTGCATTCATGAGCACTAGCACTTGCCCATTAATGGCTTCTAGACAACTGCAGTCTCATATACACACATTAGAATCTTGGCTCGAAAAGTGGAAGATAAAAGTAAATGCCACTAAGAGTGTACAGGTTACATTCTCTCTTAGACAGAACAATTGCCCAACCATCACTATTCACGGTAGTACCATACCCGTTCATAACCATGTGAAATATTTGGGTATTCACCTTGACCGACGTCTCACCTGGAAAAATCACATTGACTCAAAAACCATACAATTGAAATTAAAAATGGCTCAACTCCACTGGCTTATTGGCTCCCAGTCTACTCTCAGTTTGGAAAATAAAATCACCATTTACAAAACCATACTGAAGCCAATATGGACATACGGCATCCAGTTGTGGAGAACGGCATCGGCTTCTAACATAAATAAGCTACAGAGAAGACAGTCAAGAATACTGCGCCAAATTTGTGGTGCCCCATGGTATGTTAGGAATGATAACATACACAAAGATTTAAACATTCCTTATATTTCCGAGGAAATAAAAAAATTAAGTAGGCCATATGTATCGAAGTTGTCCTCCCACCCAAATCCACTCGCTCAAAACCTTCAACATTTTCCCGGTCATATACGGCTAAAAGGACACGCTAGACTTGGTCCGGTGATGAACAGATATGCTCGCCAAAAACAAGAACCGGCAATGGCAGGATACTTTAGTTTAAGATAGGATTAAGATTTGAGTACGTATTGTAAATTTCGAAAGAAAGATCCAATAAAGAAAATGAATGAAAAAAAAAAATGTACAATGATATTGTCATTTCTTTAGTTTTTTTTTTCTTGGTACTCCGTGTAGTTCGATTTGCGTTTAAAAGCGTGGCCATGTCATGTCAATGAAATTAAAAGTTCAACATTTAAAATTAATTGTTGTATTTCAAATAAAAATATAAAAAAAAAAAAACAGAGAAAAACTCTTTTTTTTTTAAATCGAGAAATTTCAAATCGAACAAAAAGCCGGATTAGGTATAATTTGTGAAGAAGTGTGTTTTTCTGATGGAAAACCCTATTTAATAGAAGGTGTCGGCATTTGCGAAACGAATATAATTTCAATCGAATTAATATAGAAATTCGCCTATTTGACAAAACATTTTCTACCAATGTAATCCCTACTTCCGTGCCTGGCATTGTTCTTTCACTTTAGTTGAGAAATCTGCGACTACACTTTTTTCTTTTGCTGTTGTTAGTTGCTTTTCATCTGTCATCTTCGTCTTTTGCTGCGTAACTATGAAAGGTGCAGATGTTCACATTTTCACAGGTTCTGAGGTAGACAAAGCGTAGACCTTTTCGTTTCTAACTTCTGGCAACACTTTAATTATTTTCGAGCGTTTTGGCTTAATCTTTTGCTTTTCATTTTTTGATTATGAAATGCACGGCTACCTTTTTCCTAAAACAATTTCACGGAACGTGGCGCAAAAACAACAACTAAATTGTAATAAAAATAAAAATAGTAATTATAATAATAAACCTGAGCAACAAAAAGTGTTGACACATTTCAAAGAAATTGCATTCCTGCGCACACTCTGGCCCACAGACAATTTAATAAACGGCCCGGATGTAATCGTATGCAAGTGTTGGAGAGTTGCAATTGTCGGTGGGGCACTATAGAATGTATAGTTTTCCGTTAGAGGAGCATGTGAAATTAATCCTGCGGCTGTGGAAAAACCGACACTAACATTAAAACTTGTCAACGGCACGTTTTATTATGAGAATCTTAGAAAGAGCGATGACAACAACTCATACTCACATATAAAATAAAAGCGTTACGTAAAGAAGTGGCTTGAATTGAAGGAGCAGTGAGGAAATAACAACAGGGCTCTGTACTTATTTTCCTCATCGTCAGCAAAAATGTGCCATTGCTGAAACTGAGATCTGGTGGCCATGTCTCAGTAGAACCCTCTGCTATAGTGTTGCTAAAGCTGTAGCTGTGGGTGATGTTTTTACACCTTTCTTGTCCACTCACGCGAACGCGAACAATGAGATACCGGTTGATGAGCACATGTGCGGATGGGTGTTATATTGTGCGGTAACAAAAGCAGTTTTACAGGTCATAAGATGCTGATGTGCTTAACTCCAAACAAAAATCATCAGTAACAATTTCATTGCAACACTTACCGGCCGCATCTTACGTCCGTCCGCCCGTGAGTTTGTGCAACATCCAGGGAACCTCAACTCTTCACCTCCATCTAGGGTGATACATGTGTGGACTATAGAAGATATATTTGTCGTAGGATCCATGGCTGGCTAGAGTGTGACAGCAGACACCAAGTAAAAAGACAATTTACTCTAAATGCTTTTAAAGCCTTCCACAAGATGTGTTGGCCAACGGCAGTCAAAGCACAGATAAACAGACACGTAGAGGAGTAGCAAAAGACAACATTATTGTTTTCTCGCATCCTTTTGAGTTCGTCCTATCGCCGCCAACGACAACAACTTATGTTGGCCGTCGTCGCCGCATAATTGCAATTAGTTTTAAACATTTGTTGGCAACAGTGGCAGCATCAACAGCAGAAGAGTTAAACGAAACAAACCGTCTTATATATGTAGGTCCTTCGCTTAGTTATATTTGTTTCGAGAAAAATGCAAGGCTACCACAGGGCCACAATTGTCCTGTACCGTTTCCTTTTGTTTGCCGTAACTTCCTTCCAAAGCATTTGATTTTGCATGAACGTTGTTACGTTTTTGTCGTCCTTTGAAGAGTAAGAAACAAACTAACTTTAGTTTATTAGTTTGATGTGATAGAATTTGCTTTGAATGATTAAAAGTGAATACGAACTTCAAAGAAGAACCATACAAAAAACACGTCAATTCCAGTATTTATGGAAATTGAACAAAAGTCTGAAGACAAAATGAATTTTGTACTAAAGACTGCTGCTAAGCAATATTTCGTAACGAAAGCTACAAAAGCTGTTACAAATTATTCTGCTCCGAATTAAGTGTGGAAAATTTAGAGCAAAGAAGTTCTCAGTTCTTTACTCCAAAACTTGAAAATATTTCAAACAGGATTTAATATTATTATTTCCAAGTATAATTATTCAAAATACTTGATGATATCTAATATTGAATAGGATCATGGAACATGGATGATATTATCGCTGAAACAAAGCATAAAAGCAATGAATTTCACAACCAAATAAATGATAAATAAATAATAAGAACAAATAATATTTACTGTGCAGACTACTAGTTTGTATGACGACATTCCAGAGAAAACGGGGAAAGATGTCTCTCACGATACTTTCTTGACTGTTTAGATGTTGGAAACTATTTGATATGACTCACTTATATATGCTCAGTAGGACTGTTTTAAAAAACTTGGTAATTCTCAAACATTGTAGGGCAGAATTCCGGCTTTGGCAACATTCGAATTAAACTATCCACAACACCATGCCGTATGTTCTCTATTGTTGTCTAAATCATATTACAAATTTTACTTTATATGGCTAGATTTTTCTGTTTTTGCAGGAACTGGTGGGTTATTTGACGAAATTTATTTCGACATACCTTTACACAGGGTATCTACCGGGAAGGTATACTACTTCGCTTATTTACAATTGCTGACTAAATGAAAGAGAATGGGTCTTATATTGATAAATGTTGTATCTAATGCCGGCAATTATGTATGGAATACAATATCTGATAAATGTCCGTCTCTGTTAGCCTCACAAATGCGAGCCCTTTTGAGCACATTTTTCATTACATTCTCACACATTTCACGCGGTATTTCATTAATTTCAACACGAATATTTTGTTTGAGTTGCTCAAGCGTTTCTGGTTTGTTTGTATAAACCTTGCTTTTTTGATATCCCCACAAAAAGAAGTCCGGAGCAGTCAAATTAGGCGACCGTGGAAGCCAATCAACATCACCATTTCTTGAAATAACTTGTAGAAAGAAGTCTCGCAGTAATTCCATTGTAACCCCGGCTGTATGCGATGTGGCACCGTCTTGTTAATACCACATGTTAATCTAACTCAAAGCACGCAGTTGTGGCGATATAAAGTTTTCAATCATATCACGATATCGCTCTCCATTGACAGTTACCGTTACGCCGTTTTCAGCCTCAAAGAAGTAAGGCCCAATGATTCCTCTTGACCAAATTGCACAACAGACTGTCACTTTTAATGGATGCAAAGGTGACTAATGAATAATTTGAGAGTATTCCATTGCCCAGAACCGACTATTCTAAAGGGTGTCCCAACAAGAATGGAAGATTTAATTGACTGATGCAGCAATTGAATTGTTTCTCTGTCTGTCATGTGGCGCCGTCTTGTTGAAACCACATGCCCTCCACATTTATTCTTCAATTCTATGCACGAAAAAACTGGTTATCATTTCACGATGCCAAACACCATTGACTGTTTGCGCTTGACATACCTCATTTTCATAAAAAAAGGCCCAATGATTCCTCCAGCCCAAAATCCACACCACACAGTGACACGTTGAGAATGCATTTGCTTCCCGTGAATCACTCGTGTATTTTCCTCACCCCAAATACGACAATTCTGCCTATTGACGAAGCCATCAAGATGAAAATGGGCCTCGTCACTGAACATGATTTTATCGGCAAATAAAATTGGCTCTCCAATATCCAATTAACGAACTCCCTTCGCTGTCCATGGTCAGCTGGCTTCAGTTCCTGAGTCAATTGAACTTTGTATGCATGAAGATGCAAATCTTTCGCGAAAATTCGCTGCGTAGTGGATTTGGAGACACCAATTTTCTGAGTTCGGTGTAGAATTGCAGTGAATGGAGTTTGAGCGACATCATCACGTACAGCTGCGACATTTTCGGTCGATCGACCTGGTCGAAGGCGCGTTGTTGTCTTTACATCACTAACAGACCCAGTTTTGGCAAATTCTTCCATTAATCTCTTTACAGTTGACTTTTTTGGAGCATTATTGTGACCCCAAATTGATCGCAATTTTCGAACTGTAGCCGTAAAACTTTCACCATTTTGGTAAAACAACTTCACAATGAGAATGCGTTGTTCCATTTTTACTAACCTCGTACCTTCTACTAGCAAACAATAACAATTGTACAAATGTCAAACAATGACACTTCGAATGGTGCCAAATTTAAATCTTGCGTTCTTGTTGGTACACCCTTTGTTTATTCACATATCCATGCAAATGAAAATGTGCCTCGTCACTCATTATGATTTTTTCATGAAAATCGGGGTTGTCGTGGGCGAGCTGTGACATCCTATTGGCATACGTACGGCGGCGTAAATGGTCTTGTGGAAGAAGCTCTTGTGTAAACTGAATCTTAAATGAAAACAAAATTGTGGCCAAAATTATTCTTTGAAGGTTGATGGATTGTTTTGAACACTTTCAGATAGATGAAACAGTTTTTGTAATAAAGTTAATAGTCTGAAAAATAAGTGAAGTGCAGCATTGGCAAGGACAAATTCAGTATCATTTCGGTTTTGATGTTGTACGTTTATTCAGAGCCTAATGCAGTAGTTCATAACCTGAATCAGAATCTGAACTGATTGTAATTTCGAATCGGTGGGCGTGAAGGCAAACTACAGAATGGTTATCGCTTTTGCTCTCAATGAGCAATAGTTTAATTATAAAGATACCACCGTCATCAGCGATATTTTATAAGTGTGAACGACAAAGTAGAGCAACATAAAAAGCAGGGTCTCGCGATCAAGGAGGACAAGGCTACAGTTTTACCTTTGGAGATGCAAGCGATGCAATAAATAAACTATGCTGTTAGAATCACCATTTTAGAGGTATTAAGTGTATAAAAATAAAAGATGTAAAATTATATCCATTATTCATGCTTGACAACGAAAGTTTTGTTTATCATAATTGAACTCACCGTTTTGTTTGATAACTTGTTGTGGTAATTCTATTATGTCTTCCTCATAGAAAACTGTGGAGTCGAATCTTTCGTCAACAATATTATTCGCCATAGATAGGAATTGATGGTAATGGCTTCGACTGCAAGGCAGATGCATAAGAACCTCTCAACCAATCTCCCATAACTTCTGCGAGGTTCTATAGACGTGCGTGGCCTGGCATTGTCTTGAGGGAACACAATTGCACTACTATTGTCCAAAGCTTCTGGGAGATTGCTTCCTTCAGACTGTCGAATTGTTAACAGCACATCTTTGAATTAAGAGAGCAGTTCATACTAGATGATTCTCTGACAATCCCATCAAATACAAAGCAAAACCTTCATGGTCATCAATCCTAGTTTCTCAACATTTGCGCCGGCTCACTGTCTGTAGACTACGATAGTTTTCGATTTCCAAATATCGCATCAAGTTTCTCTTTGTATCCAGCCTTTCTCAACTGGTTTCAAACGGGGTTTTGTGCAGTATTTAGCTCCTGAGCAGTCGAAACAGTGCTTACATGACGGTCGGACATGACAATTTCCATTATTCTATCGACATTTTCGGCAATTGGCCTTCTAGAGCGTTGTGTAATTTTGACATCAATATTACTAGAGCAGAATAAATGAAACCAAAATTACATGAGATCGACTGTCACAGTATTTAAGGACATAATTGATATTGAAATATTGCGTCTTTTCTCTTTGATGGTTGTTCATCTTCGAAGCGCGTTCAAACAATACTGATTAAAGCAAATGCAAAACAGCTTGGGTGCGAAATCTTATCTTTCTCATACTATATAACATAACCCTATAACCGTAATTAGAGTAAATGGCTTCACATTTACATTTAGTGAAATGGCTTCACATTCACATTGTGAAAATCTATTTGAATGCAGTATGATACAATTTATTGTCTTTAGTACTGAGTTAGCCAGAATTGTAATTAGCAATTATAGATAGCAGTTCCCTCAAACATGCTGTTTGTTTTTTTTTATTATGAAATGTATTTCATTTTGACCAAAATGTGTGTTAATTTCTACGTCGTTGTGCGCGCAAAAAACCAATACAGTCTGCTTTGTCGGTTTCTTAGACTATTTTAATTTTCTGTGTAATGTTCTGGAAACAAAAACTCCTCCACAGACTGAAGAAGAAGAATCGAACTTTCGTCCTTTTTTAGTCATCCATTCCGATTTTTGTTATTGGAGCTTTTAATTTAAGATGGTATTATTATGTGGTTTTGCGTCTTTTTTTTTTGATACAATTCCTTACAATACCCAACCCGAGTTTGCTACCCCATTTAAGCAATTTGAACATTTAAGCTTTGTCATCATCATCCTCATCATCTGACACTTCACCATCACCGTCCTCTTCAATATTCGGTTGTTGGTGCCCAATTTTTTATGCTTGTGTGTCTGTTGTAGCAGGAATGTTGAATAACTCCTTCTTTTATATCAACTCGTTGTAGATTTACTCTGACGTTTTCGTTTTTTTTACCAACCTCCTTCATGTTGCAAGTTGAAAGCTGCTTCTTCACTTTGTTTTAATTTGTCTTTGCAACAAACAACGAAATACCTTCGTAAACGCCTTTGCGATGTTAAAACCACTGTTGAATCTCCACTGGAGCAACTGACGATGATTGCAGTTCCTATGAAGCTGTACGAATTGCAGTTCATATGAAGCTGTTTCGAAAAACGGAGCACCAACATAGCCAGCATTATCAACATACTCATCCTGATCCGCATCCTCTGCACCATCAGACCATAGTTGAGGGAAAGTGAACAGAAACAAAAGTAAAAACAGCAACTGTTGACAAAATTGAAAACGTTACCTCGTCAAGAGTTCTCCTTAATGATAATAAAGATACGAAAAACGAAAACAGCTGTTTTTTTTGGGATTGGTTCATTTAAATGTAGCGTTGTTTCGTTTTGGGCAAGTACCGATTTAAAAGAGTAACTTTTTCTGTATTTATCTCATTGAAGGTCATACGAGGCAAAAATAATATCCCAACTCTGCCGGCAAGAAAATGGTGCGATTGCAAAAAGCACCTGCCCACGAAGCGAAGAGCAAAAAACCAAAGTTAAGGAGTGGATATAATACGGCGTGATAAACTACCAGAAAAAAGATTTTGTTAATTTTTTTTCACCGCAGGAACATCTGCTTTTTAACGCATCCTGTAAAATGTTTAATAAATAAAAATAATGTCTCAGTTTTTGAAAGTAAACTGAGAATATTTAAAGCCTTTTGAAACTTTTAAATCGATAAGTACCAAAATCAAAAAGTAAGGGTTTTAACCAAGAGAATGTTGCTTGCGCTTCACAGATTCAGATTCAGATTCCCCAAACATTATAAAGCTGAAGAATATCGCAAGTACCTGATTGAAATTCGGTGTTTAAAATGTGATTTTTCATAATAAAAATATGTGCCCATAAAAACACAAAAAAGTTTTGTTAATATTGGGGCATTCTTTCAGTACCATCGGTATTCCATAAAACTCTTTTATTTGCATACTAAAAAGCCCCCGTAAAGTTTCAAGCTGTAACATTTCCAATCTATTTGCTTTAGTCAGTTTTAACCTGCTCAGTAGAATTTAAAAAAAAAAACTGTTGTTGGTACTCCATTCACTTTGCCAAAACTTAGTCGTGGGCATATGTATAAGCTTCGCAGGAATTCAAAACTTGGACATGGCCTCATACCACTTTTGCCGCATCGGGCCATCGAAGGCAGCTTCATAATCGATTAAAAGATGGTCGATCTGTTTTTCTTTGGGCTCTAAGTCAGTTAGAAACGGCTTTAGTCTTTCACATATCACACTTGATAAGACCTTATAGAAAATAGATAAAATACTGATACCGCGATAGTTTTTAAAAACACTTGGATCACCTTTTTTAAACACAGGGCACAGTACACTCAAATTCCAATCATCGGGCATATTTTCCTCGTATCTAAGAGCTGATGCAGCTCAACGTCACCAGTTCTTAAGCCGCAATACTGATCTCTGTTTGGCTGATTTGGCTTTGGTGATTTCCTCGCTCGTGCTGCCATCCGGAAGTTAGAGCTTATAAAAATGTTCTCTCCATAGTTGTAGCACATTCTGTGTGTCTGTGACCAGATTTCCCTCGCTATCCTTACGGGAGAGGAACCCTGCTCCATATCCTGTACTTCTTAGCATTTGGTAGAATTTTCGGGCTTCAGTTCTATCCCTGTACCTTTCTATTTCATCACTCTCACGCTCTTTCCACAACCGCTTCCTAATACTTTCAGCAATATTTGACCAGCACCAAGGTTTCATTGAACAATTTTCTAGTTGTGCGAGTTATCGCTTTTCACATTCAAAATTGGTTATTAATGTAGAACACAGTATTCATGTAAAGCTTCATAACCGTATCTTTATGATCCCCATCATGTATAAAGGATATTGTAAATTTGCCATTCTGCTTGCAACAGCTTCATATTCTCATCTTAGTGCCCTTATCACTTGAATTTTTGCAGGGAAATGTTTTGTATTTATAATCAGGTCCATTTCGAAATTTGCAAATTGGCCCAGCGGAGAGGATCTTCCCCGTGCAAGCATTACACCAACCTTAAGGAAAATGGGAAATTTTCAAAACAATTCTCAACAATTTTACCATTACTTTGTTAATTAAAGGCAACCTACGATGTTAATAAATATACACGATAAACCACAATCCAAATGCACATATGCACAATATTTCCTTAAAAGCAAGCACAGCTTTTGGGGCGTGGTTATTGGAAAATGCGAAACAAAATTAAATTTTGAAAAGTAAAATAAGCTATTGAGATAAATTATTTATTAGAAAGTGGCGTTTTTGACACAAAAATCAAGCGTAAGTACGTCGGCAGTGGGCGGGGCTATTGAAAAATACTAAAAATAAAATCTTACACTGAAATAATGAGATAAGGCGATAAATAATGTCTGAGAAGGACACATTTTTGATGCGCACACTTCCACACATCATCCATGGCACTATGGATCGCAAGTGTACTTATGAAAAATGTGTGTTTTCTGGATTTTTTAAACTGTTTACTATTTATTCTTTAATTAATTGCTATAGGCGGTGGTAATTAAATTTCCGATAGAAATATTTATTATATTTATTGAAATTAAAGTGAGTTATCTTAATATGAATCTTCATATCCCAATTTTCCCCGTCTCTTATAAATTTTCTGCTGCTGCATACAGTAATCCCCTAAATGTTACATCTTTTTTATGATGCAGTTTCGTATTCAGCCGGCCAACGTTAAAAGATTTATACACAAAAGAACCAAAATGCCGGAACTTTACATTTTTAGAACTTACATTAATTTTTCATCCGGAATTTATAAAAATCATCATAAATATTTCAGCCGCAGCTAATTTTCCCTACAACATACCATTTTGTTTAAACAAAACGACAATCGGGAGAGACTGACACACTACAGGCAGACAGTCAGATTCATTCGTACCGCCTAAGATATGACATTTCAATAAAAAGTTTTGTTTTCTCGGTGATGAATGAATTGTTTAAGTTTGGCAGAAGTTTATGAGTGTGTTTATTTATGTGTAAGGAAACATAATATATATTTTATTTCCCGAAACCCCAAATTTATGTTATATTCGCCTCTACTGTCTGTCGAGCTATGTATTAGGTGGTCTGAGGATGTGGCAGTGGCGGTGGCTGAACTGTACATTTTTAGTGAATCTGGCACGCACATTATTAACCTGAAGTGAAACCTTTGACTCTTTAGGATCACCAATTGTGTGTGCGTTACGGCGCAACAGAACGTCATGAATACATTAATACTTTACTCTTCGCCCCCTTTCACTTCTTCACGTGCATCGAAGACATGTGTTCTGATTTGCTGTGGCCGATTTCCTCTTGAGCTCCATGCCACGACTAGAAGACAGCAACAACCAAGTGCCAGACATTGAAAACATCTGCTTTCATTTGATTTTTTTTATGAATATTGACTCACTCGTCCACTCGCTCACCGCTCTTGCTGTTCCGTCCGTCCGCAAGGTAAACTATTGGTATTTATGAAGTCGCTCAGTGCGTACCGTGAGGATCCCTTCCTTTCCCTTCCAATAAAAAAGTGATTGTGTATTTAGGTGGAACCTGGTGTGAGTAGTTCTCCTTTGTTTAGGAATCCGATTCTTTTTGAATAAAACAGCATTAAGTTCATCATTGTCTACCCTATTGAGGTCTATAATTATTTAAACAATTTCAGAAATTATACTGTTCAGATGATTATAAACATTTGGTAAAAGATTTTATTACAAAATTGTTTAGAATTTCAAAGAAGCTGGGTGTATTTGGACTAAAATAGGAGTAACGCCAAAATGTGTCTGTGGATTGCCATAGAAGTCAATTAAAACATTTTCCACTATAAATTGAATAAGTTTAAAGCATTACAAAATGGAAAGGGAGATAAAATAATTTGAATTTGTTCGAAAAAAGTCAGCCAGGCTGTATTCACATCTTCAGCATACATCATATTTGTTCAACCGAATTTTCGTTAACAGAAATATGTGAGCTGGTTTTGTGTAACTTTATTGAGTGTGTAATTTAGCTTTTTTAGGAATCATGACAAGCAATATTTTTTATACATATGTTTTTCGAATTAGTAACAAATTTTTAAGCAGCAGCCAAATTCGTGCTAGACCGCTTGTTTATGTGCGGAAAACAACTTTTGAATATTAGTTAGTGGAACATATCGAACTCCAATTTCATTTAATCATAATCGTTGAATTATAATCTATATGTTTTCATTGATGTAGTTAAGCAGGTCAAAGTAGGGCGATTGCGTTGTACGAATGGTCTTCAGCATCGAATTTACTGTATTAGATTCAAGAGGGCGACCAAGACGCCATTGAAAATATCATAATATTGAATTAATTAATTGGAGAATAACTGGAGAACACCGAAACGCTTGGAAATCCTTCTGATTTGGAGTTACCCATTGAGTCAGCAGGTAAGCAATCGCAACAAGTAATTGTGCAATTCGTTGTAGGCGACAGAAAGCAATGGCTTTCGCTACAACTGTTGAAGACCTTGAAGATGGCAAGAGTTAACTCTTTCACGTGTAGGTATGAAACAGGGAAAATGAAAGACTTGGAAACTTATATTCTTCATTCTATTGTCGATTTAGTGGCAGCATCTGCGTTTTTTGAATGCCATTTATATAAAATGGCACTTTAGTCGAGTGAAAAATTAGGTTGATTTGGGTACGATTTGTTTTTTATTTCAGGTAAAGGAAAATTATTTTAACTACTTGGTTTTTCGTAATCGTTTGGTTAGTCAGATCGTTGTTTTTTTACTATCAGACCATATTTTTGTGCCAGTAGCCGGGATGAAATATATGTAGTTTCAGCTCGAAAACTCGAGCTGACACTTTCGGATTGCAAGTCTGCGCTATTTACACTAAATTATCGAAAACTGTAGCGAACTACAAAACTGCGCTATATGATCTTCTACTTCATTGATTTTACATCTAAGGCATGTGAATCTTGCCGACAGATTGTGATGTACAGGAAAAACGGTGATCAGGTATTTAATCAGCCCGTCCATACGTAATAAGCAATTTAGTACGCCTAATAATAAGGGGTGTCCATCGGGAAGGTATACTACTTTGTTTTGCCGCCATTTTGGTAAACATTAGTCTTGAGAGTTCATATTTGGCAGTCGTGAAGCAGAGACGTGGCAAATTTATTATGGAAAAATATTCGATACTCTAACGTGTTTTAATCGTTAAAACATTTTATCAAAATCATTCATCGATTACTGGGACAATGAGAAAGTTACGTGAAATTTTTGGGAGAAACAACGAACCAACAAGACGCACTACTTATCGTGTAGTGAATCATTTCGAAGAACGAGTGTCTGCAGCTGATAGGGCTATGCATGGACCACAACGTACTGCATTACTTCTGTTCAAGAAAGTGCTCAAAACAATCCATCAACCTCATTTCTGCGCCGTGCTCAGTACCTTGGTCTTCAAAGAACAACTTTGGCCGCAATTTTGCTCAGGGATTTGCATTTGTCTCCATTTAAGATTCAGTTGGCACAAGAGCTTCTTCCACAAGCCCTATTACGCCGCCATACATATGCCAATAGGATGTTACAGCTCGCCCATGACAACCCCGATTTTCATGAAAAAATTATAATGAGTGACCAAGCACATTTTCATTTGAATGGATATGTGAATAAACAGAATAGTCGGTTCTGGTCTTTATGACTTTATTTTTTCTATCAAATTCTTAACTTCTTCCTCTCGAAAAATGTCTCGAAAAAGTATTATACGTTTCCGACGGACACCCTGTGTATTCTATGTCGCGCTCTACGTTATCATTTCGAAGGCAAATCATTAAACCGATATAGAGGAAATTCCCTGTCTTGGCTCCCATGGAACAAGAATGAATGTGATACCTTTCCTTTTTATATGTCTTTCATCCGTCTTCATTCTCAAATGCGATAGAGACAATTTTGATAGTTAAGAAACTTTGCGGTCTTCTAAGATGGCTTATGGGAACTACTAGATGGCTGACATTTGTGAGGGATGCATTTGCAATACTAATATTGACTATCTGACTTCAATTTCGGCTTTGTTTTCAAAAACGTAAATATTGTCCGTTTTCCTTCCTGACATCTTTCTGAACAATGTATTTCGTTTCCTATTAAAAAAATTGAAAATTTGGACGGCAATTGTATCAATGCTTTCACTTTCTTTTTGATAGTATCATACACTTCTTACAGTTTCAATGCCATTCTATGCGATATAAATATTCTTAGTCTGTGGCCACAAATTCTGCATTATGCCTGAAATTTAAGAAAACATTGAAATAATGAATATGAATGAATTTTAACTCATTTTGTCTCGTTTGGCAGAGAGTAGTATTGCATTTATCTACAAGTTTTAATCTTTTTCCTAAAATAGAAACTTGGAGAAAAATATTCAACATTCCACTGCATATTAACTTTATCTTCATTATCTTTCCATATGCAAACAAATGTATGTGTGTACAATCCTATCTGACAATATATGTAATATAATTATATGCTTTAATAACAATATTTTTGTTGTGGTTTATGTCCGATATGAATCACATTCTCAATCTTAAATAAATAAAGCCTATTTTGATCTTAATAAACAGCATAAACCTAAAGACAAAGCCAACATAGAATAAAAATTGTGCTCGCAGTACTAGAATACAATGGGAAAACGAAAAGTTGAAGTAAAAACTGATTTGATAACAATTCAAATAAGTTTGAAACTGGAACAAAGTGAAGTTGGTCGCAGCAGCAGTTGATTGTGAAAGAATGCTGCAACAACCGTGGGCTTGTGAACTCTGTGTGTAGCTTGGTTCCATTTGCAGAGTTGTTTTTTATCGTCTCATGCACACAGGGATTGTACACAAACTTTTGCTTACATTCTTTACATACATAATGGAGTTTATGTTTATAAAGGAATATTTATAGCCTTAATTTCTACGTTCAATAATACCTTAAGAATCACCCAGCAAATAAATTTGGGGTAGAGCTGTAACACGATCTCAAGAAAGAGATGTGATAGAAATAAATTTAAAACAGCAAACTGTTATTGCTTAAAATCAATGAGTTGGTTAGCATTTATATTTAGATCTATTAGTGAGAGGTAGTACTTTCTTCCAGGTATTCCGTGAGGAAGACCCGCAACCAGAATTTGGTTTTTATTTCCTAATAACGTACATATATTGAGATGGACAACTTTTTGAATTTGGTATATCATTTTTTCTTACTATGATATTTCACAATATAAACTTGTTCATAACAGTTGTTGATTCCAACAGTTCCCGTAGTTTACAGAATTCAGGAAGTTTTTCAATTAACAAATGCGTGACATTTTTTCTGCCTCTTTTGTCTGGAAAATATCACCTTTTTGCGTTGTCTTCTCAAAAATGTGTTCCACTTTGACAGGATTTTTTTGTTCCTAACTATGCAATATTTTTGCAATTTAATAAATCACTTGGTCCATAATTGTTTTTGATTTTATTTTCGTTTAGTTGGCATAATTTTTAACGTATTTACCCCTCTATATTGTGCAAAAATTGGAAAAAAAATAAACATTCGCTTTGTATTTTTTCGCACATAGAAATATAGTTGCTTCGGCGTTGTTGTTAATATTTTTTTAGATTTATAATAGATTTTAAATTAAAAGATTGTTTAAATTCCGATATTGTTTTCTAAAATTTTAGATTGGCTTGCAATCTAAACTTCCGAGCTGATCTCTGACATACAAAAGATATTAGATATGGTAAGATTACGAGATGTATGTAGTAAAGTCTTCCCGAAAATGTATACCTCTGGCGGTGATGGTTATTGAGATGTCATTCAACGAAATGGCGATGCCAATAGTAACGCTACTTATATAGATTGTACGCTAAGAGATGTCCCATTAAGACTATTCGAAAACGTTGTTAAATTAACAAGTTTGTTTTTGAAAAGTTGTTCATGAAAAGTTTATGCGTGATATCTGCTAGGAGCAACGTAGGGGAAAGGAAGGCACTTTTACTTTATATATATGTACATATATTTGATGCATATATTTATTATATTGGGGTAAGTTCTCGCTGTTTTTTTTTATAAAAATGAAAGTATTGAAAGTATTGTCCATCACTAACTACTACTTTCTGCCATCTCGAGTACCATCACGGTAAAATTGTTCATCTTTTGATCATATGAGTGGAACGGCTGGTAAGCGAAGCCGTGTGACTTCGAACGGAACAAGTGATAATAGGACGGCGCAATACCTGGAAAATATGGCGGATGGCACAAGACTTCCCTTTTCCATTTAGGTTTCAACGGTCTTAGCCACGTGAGGCCGTTGTCATGGTGAAGAATCACTATTTCGTGCCTCTCCGCGTATTGTGGGCGTTTCTCATGCAGAGCTAGGCTCAGTCTCATAAATTAAAGTTGATATCGATCCCCAGTGATGGTTTCCGTTGGCTTCAGCAGCTCGTAATAAATAACGCCGACCTGGTCCCACCAAGTACAGAGCACAACCTCCGGCCGAGGCGACGACGTAGATGCATGACAGGGCAGCCCCCACGACTTTCATTTCTTTTGATTGCTGTACTGAGTCCATTTTTCATCACCTTTTTTTATCCTTTTTTGTCGCTGAAGCCGTCGTTCACAGGCGAAAAACCAACGCTCAACTCATGAGCAACCTAAGTTTCTTGCTTTTGAGTCATTCCCAATACATACCTGATACTGAAGCAAGCCATCAAGTAATGCCGTCAATTCAGTGTCTTCGAAGGTTTTTCTTCTTCCTTCACGCGAACGGTTGTCAACATCAAAATCACCTTCTTTAAATCACCGTCATGAAGCTCTCGATGAGCTTCGGCCGCCGTTTTTTTCTATTGAAGGAAGAAAATCAATACTTCCCGCATATGACGATTATTTGGCGCAAAATCATACATATTCACACAACAAAAATAAAATAACGTGAAAAGAAAATCACTATATATATTTATATATATATATATATATATATATATATATATATATATATAAAGTTTATGTAATAAATGAAAACATTGAATTCATAAGCAAATATAGTGCATAAATAGCACAGATTTATCTGTCTGTTTCTTATCGTGCAGATTCAAAATCTGAACACAAATCTAATTTACATTCTGCCAAAAAAGTGCTAGGAACTGGCCAACAAAACACAATTTATTTATTACTCATTTAAACTTATTGTATCGCCTTTAAAGTATACCCAGTCTCAAAAAATATATTTATGCCAATGAATAATGATATCATGAAAACGTTTTTCAAACGCATTTTCCGGAAGTGCTCTTTTCTACCTTCTATTGACTAAAAACTGGTGCCTCAAGGTAGTAATTTGAGTTTTGGAAGAATAAAAAATTACAGCCGGAGCCATATTAGCTGAATAGGGTAGTTGTTCAACGACGTTTGTTGAGTTTTCAGCCAACCATTCATTCACAATGATAAAAGAGATGAGAGGGTTGTTATCGTGTTGCAAAATCCGTGAGTTTTCTTTCTTCACGTAAGGTCTTCCTGCTTTCACATACGCCGCATAACGCCTATTTATTAGTTACCTTCTGCCCTACCAGCAGGATTTTCAAGTGAACAGCACCGCGATAATTAAAGAAAACAGTCAATATTACGTTCACGTTTAATCGACTTTGCTGTGTTTTTCGGGTTCGACTCAGTTGAAAGGCACCATTCTGTTATTGTTGTTGACTCATTTGCATATCACGTGAGATCGGAATTGACCCTTTCTAGCATGTCTTCAACGAGCATTATTCCATTGATTTTTCATACACAAAAAATCATTTGAAATGGTATGAATTGATTCATGAGAAGCAGAAATTCCAGCGGCTATCCCTCTCAATCTTAAATTTCACTCACCACTTTCTTCATATTATCAAAGTCAACTTCAGATGAAGGCGTTGATGGCCGACCGGAATGATACAAATCTTCCACCATATCTCGACGGATTCTGATGAACTGGCAAAATCGAGTACTGTAAACGATATAAGTGACAGAGCGCGCTCACACTTGGCGTCAGTTTAGAGGGCAGCTGAGCTAACTCAACGACAAGCATGTGCTTCAACAATCCCTTTAGCCTTTAGCACGGTACTTTTCTGACAGATTGTATTCGGAAATAATTTACATTTTTCAGTCTCCGAGACAAGATCTCGTCTTGGTTGTCCGAAAATATAAAGTAAAGTCCAATCCTGTTCCAAGTGACAAGATTTCATAACGCTGCCGATACTGCAATGTAGTTCGAGTTCATGCACTACATATAGTTTGGGAACCAAAAGAATGTTCGCTGATTAGTATATATTGTTGATTCGCGAACAGCTTTCGTAGTTTTCTTTACTAGAATTTTCAACGACAGTGTTTTTTTTTCGTTTTTCCCTTGGTAACAATAATGGAATGGATAAGAACCAATAATGGTTCTTATTAAACAAAATGTAGTGGCCAGTTTATGCCCATTTATCTTTAAACTCTAAACATAAATAAGATCTCAGGGAGATCCCGGGCCGCTCTAAAATAATGCTTGTGTTTGCTGGGTTATCCCAGCAGTTCGAACGAACATTCCTTCCTCCCAATGTTGCATGTGGAATGTGTTTATATATATTTTTATCATCTTTACCAGGCTTTCGTATTGTGTGTAGCATCATAATTTATACACAAGTATGTGTGCGAGTAAATTTCTTGTATATGGATATTATGGACGGACATTGTACGTTATACTATATATAAGTACATATAAAGTCGTTAAAATTGTATTATTATGGATTCGCCTTTGCGGGTTTTTTTTCTTTCCTTGCATTTTCTTTACAGTACATTCTTAGATTCTCTCATAGTGATAAAAAAATGCATTGTTTACAAGCATATGCAGATACACGACGTCTGTTTGTATGTTGTTCTGTGCGAATATTACAAATGTCCAGGGCTGGCTGGAGTTTCAGTGTCGGCTGGCTGATCTTATGGACAGCTCTACGTGTACGAGATTTGCGTACAATGCACATTATTATCTACTTAAAAGTGAAGTTGATGTTGCTGCTGCTGACGATGTTGATGGTGACAATGAAGATTATGTCGACGATAAAGATGATAATGATGGGTTATGACCAAACCTTAAGAAGCACTCAACTCCATTGTCATAAAAAGCTTGGCAGCATCGAGTAAAGGGATTATATTCATGTATATCAGTTATTATACTCTCAATGCTGTTGTTACTTGTCGGTTGCAGCAGCAGCTGCAGCAGCTTCTTAGATTACATCCAGTTTCCGGTGTTTACAACTCACTCACTGTCGAGAGAGGTGGGTAATATTTCCTTACGTTGTTACACAATAGTCGTACATGTGATTATGCACTTGTACCTCCATCAGAGTTCAGCATTATCAAATTCTCATCAACAATGGCATTATTATTGTCACCGCCAGCAAGAACAACAACAACAACAACAAAAACAACAGCAACAAGGACAACAATAATAACAACGCACTGACGATGACATGGACCTCAAATACATCAGGTGCTATTAGCAATTGTTCGCTGCTCCCCAAAGAAATCCCTTTTCTTTGACACAATAGATATTCACACCGTTCGCTGCTACACATAGAGTCCCTTTACTTTGAACATTATGTTGCTTCGCATTGTTGACGATTTTTTATTTCATCACCACTTTGCGGCGAACTCACCGCCTTTTTTTCGTTCGCTTGAGCCATGACTTCGGCAATCTCCGGCTGCCTAGATGAATGACTGCCTCATTCTAGCCGAAATGATGTACCACATAATTAGTGAGTTCTTTCCGTTTTTTCGTCCGTTTAGCTTCAATTCATCATCAACATCTTTGCCCTTCTCTTTTTAGCGATTTGAGATTGAAAACGCGAAGGCAAACAACAGAAATAAGTGCTGCAAGTACCGCGTCTCACGCCCTCATTGGCATTTAAAGCTTCCGTCAAAGGGGACGGAATTTTCGTCTTCTTTTGCTTCCAGCGTTTACTTCGGGTTTTTTAGGTTGCTGAAAAGCAGTTATTAACTTATTAAATATAATTAAATGAAATTTCACACCATTGTTAATATGGAATTTTCGAATACAGGCATTATTCGCAGCCAACGGCTCTGATCATGTTCCTCCCCCTCCGACAAATGCACAAAATGTGGGGGAAATCGGGGTTTTCTTCATTTATCTCTCCCACTTTCACACCGTCGTAGCTAAGTTGAGTTGTTTTCCTGTAATTTTGTTTTCGAAACGCTTTTGCAGAAGTCTCTGAAAAACATTAGAAACTGAAAAGATAAAAGATTGTATTATGTCTTCTGTAATTAATACTGAAGGTTAACGAAATTATTCCAATTTCCCGCGTCGGGCGCTGATCCAACAAGCATTCAATTTTCATGGAAACCAATTATTAGCATAATTTGTAATAAAAATAATTAGAATGAAATAATAATAAAAAGTTTTTATGTTCTGGCTAAATAAATTTTTTAATTTTTCCATTTTCTTCTTTGTAGGTAAGTCCGGAAAACTTGGTAGTGGTACAACTTTTGAAAATGCATAAAATTTTACAGTAAGTACTCATGAGAAATACCACAAAATGTTAATAACTTGCAATATAAACATCGCAGACTGGTGAGTGAGCTTAGTAACTGTAATGGACGACGGGTGGGGGTAAACCATGTCCAGAGCGGAAACAAAAGGTTGTGAAAATGATGCTCATATAAAGGAATTTAGTGTGTATACAGAGTTTCACAAAAATACTACTTCGATAGAAGTAATATTTGTTGCCCGCAAAGCTGCCCACATGGTTAAAATCAAATTTATGCTGCCGATTTTCAATCAGTAGTTGGCTGCGCACAAATACAAGAATTGAACATGTTTCCACATAACTGAAGAGTAATATGAGTGGGGTTCCGATTCCAACGTTAGTAATATGCCAAACACCAGCTTCCAATATGTCCCAGCCATACTACATCCACTGTCCACTGAAATCTGAAATTCGAAATCCAATTTAAGGGGGGTCCGGCATCGTCTCGTGTCATGCGAATACTAACTTTAAATTATGTCAAGTGTCAAGATATTGTAAAACAAATTGTAAAACAAACAAAAAAACTGATTGATTTTGTGTATCTCTAAAGAATTCTGAAACACTTATCAAATATTAAGGCCATCAATTTGCGGAAAGACAAAAACATTTTGCGAATTTAACTACCGATCCTTAAATAGTAAACGTCTGGTTATACCAGTGCGTCACGACATAACGCAGCTAAATGAAAAAAAATCTTATGAAACTATAAATAAAAATCGCTATTTGCAGCATTTTTACTGCGTTTTTGTTTTTGTTAAAAGTGTAACAACAAAATATTCATATGTGTAAACATAAATAAATGAAACAAAGTAAATAAATTGTATGTTTACTTAAGATTTCTGTCACAAAAATGTTAAAACGTACTAAAATGATGAACCTTGACCTTTAATGAATAGCAACAGGCACACAAAAACTTTACATCAAATATCTGCGGTTACAAGGAAAAACAATTTAACTGTTTTGAGTTATTAAACGTTTTAAAAAAAATCGCTATTAGGGAAATGTGTTGCAACTTTGGAATTATACCTAATTTTGAAATCAAGCACAGGACAAGAAGACATGAACAACAATAACAAAAGAAAATCATTTATATAAACATCGAGGTATATCATATATTTTTCAAAAACCGCTGTTTTAGAAAACTGCTATAACGAATTTTGGAATAAGACTTTTTTTCTCATTTAGCTGCGTTATGTCGTGGCGCATGTATATATATGTATAGGTATATATGTATATATATATATATATATATATATATACAGGGTTGCCCATATTCGACGGACCCATGTTTTTTAAAAAAAATCAAAAAAAAAATAAAAATTTGGCGGTTGGCAATCTTATTCATTTAATTTGTTCCAAGTAGATTTGTTTACATCAATTTTTGAATATGATATCTCTCAAATGGCCGCCTCTGGCGTTGATGGCGTACTGTGCCCTTTTTGCAGCATTTTCCTTCGTTTTCGCCAACATTTCGGCTGGAATAGCGGCTATTTCTTCACGAATGTTGTCCTTGAGCTCTTCTACGGTCCTTGGCTTGTTAACGTAAACCTTTGACTTCAAATGTCCCCACAAGAAGAAGTCAGCGGGCGTCAAATCGGGAGAACGCGGTGGCCAATCCAAATCACCACTTTTCGACATCAAACGGCCCGGAAACAAATTCTTCAGAAAATCGATCGTTATGCGACTTGTGTGCGGTGGAGCGCCGTCTTGTTGAAACCAGAACTGCCTCATACGCTTTCGACGAATAATTGGCATCACAAAATTGGTCATCATGTCGCGATAACGCTCCTGGTTGATGGTAACAGCATGGCCATTTCCGTTTTGTAAGAAAAACGGCCCAATGACCGTTTTCGCACTAACGCCGCACCAAACTGTGACTTTTTCGTCATGAAGAGGCAATTCTTGAATCTCCTGAGGATTTTCTGTGGCGTAAATACGGCAATTTTGCTTATTTACGGTCCCATTCAATGTGAAACGGGCTTCATCGGACATGATAATTTTGTTCCAAAATTGTTCGTCATCATCGGCCATTTCGATGACTCGTTGGGCCCATTCCAATCGACGAGGCTTGTCCGCAGGCAACAATCTTTGCGTCAATTGAATTTTGTACGGGAACAAATGCAAATCAACGCGAATAATCCGTTGTAAAGTGGACCGAGCCATGCCCAACTGCTGAGAACGGCGTTTTTGGGATGTTCTTGGGGACCTCTCAACACTGGCTCGTACGGCAGCGATATTCTCGGCCGATCGCCTTGGTCGACTTTTATTTGGCCTCTTCGGATTAGAAAGATCCTCACCAGTCGAAAATTTTTCGTATAAACGCTTAATTGTGTTCTTAGAAGGCGCACTTCTCACATTTTTTAATATTTTAAAAGCACGTTGAGTTTTCACAATTGACTTCTTCTGTTGAATGTAAATTTCAACTATTTCAGAGCGCTCGCGTGGCGTGTATTGTACAATGGTAAAAATCTGCTTGGACTGACGCTTCAAACGCGGTATGTCATTAAGCGATCTGACATCTCTGTCAAAAGTTATGGCGTTGCCAGATGGGTCCGTCGAATATGGGCAACCCTGTATATATATATACATATATATATCAATATATATATATATATTTGTACATCTCTAAAGAATTCCGAAACATTTGTCAAATGTTAAAGCCATCAATTTGTGGGAAGCCAAAAACATTTTGCGAACTTAACTTCCGATCCTTAAATAGTAAAGGTCTGGTTGTACCAGTGCGTCACGTGTGTGTGTATGTATGTGTTTTTCATATTATGTTCTATTCCAATTTGAAATCAATTATTCCAACTTGATTAGCCAAAAATCAAATTATTTGATCTGAGATTAATAACATGTCACTAGTCCTGTACATGCATTATTTCAGTTAATACCACGAGTCTCCAAAATTTAAACGCCATCTTGATATTAGACGCGAAATCTTTGTTACCACACAATACTCATACAAAATAGCACAATAGTTGAACATTATTATGCACACAACAATGTGTACCCATCCATATTTTGCAATAATACATAATAATTATTGTAATTAGAATTATATCCAATCAATTTACATGGGTTGAGAAGGAACTCTTTGTCTTTGCTTGTTGTTTCTATGTCTAAAGCGATTTCATTATAATCGTTAATGCGTTTAGTGAATGTGGACTGTAGCACTTTTATCTGTTGCTTCGTCTGTTGCATTAATGCATCATGAATATGCATAAATTCTCAAAATTTACATTGAAGTCTTTCGATATTTCATCGAACGTCCGCAGGTTAAAGGAGCTCAAATCAATTAATAAGTACTGCGTAAGCTTCGCTTCCCTTCTATTTTTGTTTGTAATTCTTTTCCTCGGGATTTTATGCAAATACATCTTTGCAGAACAAAAGCAGCAGCAGCAAACAAAGTTTTTTATTATTTTTATATTGCAACTTTTTACTATTCCTATGCTTCTGCGGACTCCGCTGTAGAAAGGCGAGAGCGAAAGTAAAAAAGCAACCGGCTCAACAAATTCAAAGAGACCGGAGGAATTCAAAGATTACATCATAAAATTGGCTCCTCATCCGTTCTGCCGGCTTGAATACCAGTGAGCTTAAAAAGCTGACAGTATACTCGTACACGCACGGCAGCGAGGAGAATTCATTTGCTGTACTGCTTGTACACTGAGAAAAACATAACAAAGAATACAATGGACGGAAGAAGTTTGTGTTGATGTTGGCTGCGTGTTTTTCTGCCGTTTTTTTATTTATTTATTTATATTTTATTTTTTTTTTTTTTTTGGCAAAAAGTTTTTGCTTGTTGTTTCACGTTGTTGCTGTTAGACTTTGTGTAGAACATTTCAATTGCATTTTTCTGGCTGAAGTGAAGCGAGGGCAACACAATTTCACGCACAAAAAGCTAAAGCTCTTTAAAAAATGCATGCAAAATTAAATAAACAATGAACACGATGTGGATCTGTAAATTTCCAAAATTAACAAATTTTTTATGTTTGTCGAAATTTCAATAGACGTGAACAAGCGAGAAAAATATGTAAAATATGCAAAAGTAATATGCAAACTTTGTTTACTTTCATTTGGGAGGAGGAGCGTCGGCATCAAACCGGGTCGTGTGGAAAGGCGAAAGGAAATAAATAAAATAAACATCAATATACGTTTACGCTGAGATCTTATGCACCAAAGCATTCTGCCACAAGTTCCAACCCACTGCCACAATAATGCATCCCGCTGTCTGCTCATGCATCCAAATCAATTGTATGCCCTCCTGTCCATCCATTTATTCTTTCAGAGTAACAACTTTGCACATTTTATAAAGAGCCAAATAAACAATCATAAAATGTCAGACGGACGGACGGACAGGCGGTCTTAAGAACAGACAATTTGACGAAGAGCAGAACAGCGATAGAGAAAAGGAATCAGTATCCCCTAATGGAAAATCCACAATTTAGCACAATAAATTCGCCGGAAAACAAAAACAACAACCAAAAACGTTTCTCAACTGCAGTGCGAATGGCGCAAAGAACACACATGCAGCTACTACGCGCTATTCTACTTGAGCATTTTCAAAAAAACGTGACTGGTTTTTTAACAGAAACTTCTCTCCTTGATTTCAGTTGGTTGTGCTTTCCTCCGCTCTGCTTCCTTATTCACACACCCCCAAATGCAGTCTTTTCAAGCGGCGTTGCGGAGGGAAGGTGATTAGCCAGTTATAGATAGATTTCCAGTTACTGCGCTGGTATTTATTTGCAAGAAAGGCTCTAACAAATCTCGCATAAATTGACGTAGCGTTTAGTCGGTTCACGCGCCCTGTCTTGTGGTTGCTTACATTTGATAAATAATAATGTCTGGGAACCCCTTCTTCTTGTATTACAAGTTAAGACATAATGGTGATATTTGCCTGCTCTTCTGTTTAGTCGGCGCGCGTAGTCGTCTTCTTAGGGTCCTCATGGTGTGTGACACCTTAGCATTTATGATTTGTCTAAACTATTTGCTTACTGGTGTGACTTTCGGTGTGGTAAATGTTGAGTTGTTAAGAAATATCTATGCACATTTTCACATTTTAATGTAATTTTTCTGTTTCGGGATTATTTATTTATTTGTTATTTACGGTTTGGATAATACATTAAAACTGAAACGAGTTTGATTTTATGTGAATGCCGCCGAGTTAAACATGTACTGATGGAAAATGTAAGCTGGTAGTTAACTTGTTCGATGAAGAGAAAAATTTCCATTAATACCTTACAAGACAGAATCATGAAAGTTGATGCTGTTGTAGTTTCTTAATACTGTAAGATATTAGTAGATTAGTTTATTCAGCTTTGTTCGCCAAAATGCAGTATTTGGATATTCAAATTTAGTCTATATTTTCATGTCATTCACACTTCATACAACTCTCTTGGATTTATGTTTAGTTATATTTAGTTTCCTATCTAACAATAGTTGCAAATGGAATCGACCAAATTTTACTAAATCTAACACCCTGAAAAAATTTTAATTTGTATATTAAGGAAGAACACAAGGACCCAACATCTACCAAACATAATACAATGTAATTTTAAAACATATTTACCTTAAGTTTTTTGCATAACGACAACAGCATTTTTGTACCTTGGATTTGATTTTATTTTTTTGCTCAATGTAAATTTCAAAATTTGTATTCAAATATTTAATCTGCACTCTAAGTACCTTCTGTCAACGTTCAGGCCGCTTTTTGATCCCAAATTAGAAAAATTAGTGATATTTTTCAGTAAAATACTAGAACACCACGGTTCTTAGATACCATTCTATAATGAAGGATTTTGTCTTCAAAAAATGTTACAGACTTCGGATTGGATGAAAATCCGAAGGTGCCAGTTCAGAACTATAAAGCGGATGTGACATCACCTTCCATCTAAGGAACTTCTTGTTTTTACCGCTTCTTCAAGCTTCTTCAGTTATTGGCAACACACTTCACAACTTATGTAAATCATTTCCTTAAAATCTCATCATATTGACATCATTTTTCAGTACAATTCAGCATGAGACAAAGTTTAAATGCGTTCACCCTGCTTGGAGCAGGATGTCTTTTGGCTGACAAGGTTGAAAATAGTTAATTTTTTTTATCGCCAGTTATCAAAAAGATATTAGTTTGGTTGCTATAACAATAAATCGCAACGCTTATCCGGGACTTCCGTTAGCTCGTGGCCAACCCACGGACTTCTAGCAGCCGAGTGCGATGCTCGCTCAGGTTTTCTGCAAATTCTCGAACAGAAACGTGTGGATCCAACTCAAAAACGGCTTTGTCTTCATACTATACAACAACAGTTGGGCGACCACTCCGGTGGTTATCATTGAGCGTGAAATTTTCAGATTACAATCTCGCGATCCAATATTATCACAATTGGAAATCCAAACAATACACGTCACAAATATTCCGCGGTTTTTGTAATATCAGTTGCGTAACGAACAAGCGAAACAAACAATTTAATAATAATTCGAAAACCCAACGTAAAGATATTCCGTTTTTCCACTTTTTGTCTGTTCCAAAGCGATTTCGCCAAAGAAAATAACTTTGCTAGTTTTACTGGACGAATTTTTCGAGTAAAAAGTAGGAAACTCCCATCTCATCTTTCTTAATTCTTTTAAAATGTGTTTGAGTAAAACTAGTAAGCATCGGCTAGTATAAAATGGAACACACTGAACACTGAACTGACAGCTATAACCGTTAATTAAAAAACGGCACCACTGTTTTGCAAAATTTTCTCTATGAAGACTCAAACAAGTTTTCATAAGTTTGAAGTAATCCTCACTGGAATATTTATTCCAAGAGCGTATCTCCAGGATATACAATGTCAACATATAAAATTATTTGTCAGACTTTAAATGTCATCTCATATTCTCCACCGGAGGGAATATAAGCGAAAATATGTGCCAAACCTGGATGCTACATAGGACGACCCATCAACTGGAGGCTTTGAGAGTTGTAACATTGAGTTATTTGCACCGTTGTCCGAGGGCTTTTATTATCTTGATGACAAATTATGCTTTGCCTTTGACCATGGTTATGTGCATGCAAAATTGATCCTTCTACAACCACTGCCGCCTCTTTTTCAAGTAAAAAGCGACTACTTTTGAGAATTAATTTTCACCGATTGGCATTAGGCTATTTTGATCATTTGTCAAATTGCTCAATGTCCAATGCGAACAAGTTTTGTGTACAAGTTTATTGGTGCGGAAATGTTATATACTCAAATCTGTACAAAGTGGTTTAAGATTGGTGTAATGCATGAAAAAAAAAAAAACAAAATTGTACTACATAGAGTTAATTAGGCTTAGCTGTGCTTGTACTCACAAATTAGGCTATTAGCATCGAAAGCCACTCTATTATTCTTGTTTGTGTTTAATTGTCTACCAATTGCCTACAACTATTGGATTTAAGTAAGAGCAAAGATAACCAGGATTGGTTCGTTGTAGGTGTAACACAATTCGAATAATAAAGAAACCATTTACCAGCAATATGGTCACATTTTTTCTTGCTACTTTTGTTGGTAACATATTTATGTAGCCCTAACGTCACAACTCAGATATCCAAATACAGGGTGGCGCAATAGAACGTGCATATTTGAAAACTAGATTAAAAAATAAATACAAAAGGTATGGTTAAAATAAATCTAAGGCATTGTAGAGTAATAAATGGAGTTTATTTTTTAAAAATAACATCATCTAAATGGTGACCCTCTCTACGACGGCACTCCTCTAACCGCAAACGATTGAACACTGGTGTAATGGTTGCCATTTTACCACGGATATTCTCCTTGAGCTGAACGATATTTCTTGGATTATTACTGTAGACTTTGTGTTTGAGGAATCCCCACAAAAAAAGTCAAGAGGCGTCAAGTCTGAACTACGTGGGGACCATGGGATATCACCTCTTTTCGAAATCAGTCTGCCAGGGAACATCTGCTTCACTACCGCCATGGAGTCATTTGATGTGTGACAGGTAGCTCCATCTTGTTGTAACCAAGTTCTGGAATTCACTATTCTTGAACTTTCAATTTCTGGAGTCAAAAGTCCGTCCAACATCTCAACATAGAGTTCCGTATTAACCGTGAAGTTTTGGCCCCGCGCATTTTCGAAGACCAATTATTCCTCTGCCAGAGATTGCTGCCCATACTATCACTTCAGGACTATGCAATGGTTTCTGGAGTTTGATTTTGGGATTTTTACTGTTCCAGTAACGACAATTTTGACGGTTTACGAACCCATTCATAAGGAAATGAGCCTCGTCAGAGAAAAGGATATTGTCAAAATTGGAAAATCGATTAAGCATTTCATTAGCAAATGCGAGCCTTGCTATGAAGTCAGACTCTTTCAATTCTTGTGTTAATTTCATACCATATTTACCCATATTTTAATTAAATTAGCACTCGGAGCTTTACTAATTCGCCGTAGTCCATATTCAGCACAATATAGTCGCCTAGTAGCAACATATGAACCAACGAGAGTTCTCGTAAAATGCGCGACGCTTCCCGCCGAAGTGATTCATAGCGACTAAAACTCCATGAGCCCGCCAACCCAACGATGTAGACGCCCCCCGCCCGCGTCTTTTCTATCCCGCAAAAAAAGATGATGCAATATGCACGTTCTATTGCGCCACCCTGTATAAAATTGGATTTACATAAAACTAAATTTCTTGATGTATAAAATCTCGTGACTAAATTCTTAAAACGGTAAATATTTTATATTAGTTTTACCCAAATTTCGCTGTAAATTATTCCCTAGTAAAATTGACAAATTTGAGTTGTTTCCAAATTTACAACGGTTTTTTTTAATCTCAAGTAAATACGATATTACATGATTCCAAAACAATATCACTTGAAATGAATGACTTGGCATTTCCACTTTTGTTGCAGACGACAACAAAACTTCAGATGTTTGTTTTCCAAGCCCAAGATCTTTGATGGTTTAAGTAGCGAATGAAAACTTGCCTTTATGTGTGCGAATATTCACTGCGAAACTCACAAACAATAACTAAGTTTACGCCCTGGCAACCTTTACTGCGGTTTACTGCCTGACACAGCAAATACACTCTGAGAAAAAACATTACAGTATGCAATTTATGCGCATTCACATACTTCTTCTGCTACATCAAATATAATTTCCTGTAACGTAAACTAGACAAACTTATTACTACCCGGCACAAAGTAATAATTTGTTGATGTACTTTACCGCACAAATACCTACATAGATGTGTCTATGCAAAATATATACATGTGTGTGTTCGTATGTGTGTGTATTTATGCCGTTGTGCATATGGATGCATCACTCGCCTAGTAAATGTACAGCATAGAACGTTTAAAGTCCCTGTTTAGCGAGTTTGTGCGTTGAAATGAAAACAATGAAGTGAAGTTGCCAGATTGTTTTCATGGTACAAGCGGGTAGTAATCATTCCATTTTAAACATAGACATATTCTGAGAACAGATAATTCGCCTCCGAATTTTCCTGGGCAATGAAATGTTCACATAAAATTATAATACAAAATCTAATTTTTACTACCAGGTCAATAGTTAATAGTTAGGAACAGAAATAATGATAAAAATATTGAAATTTCCTGAAACTTTATAGTGGATTGGATTCAGTTTATCACATGTCCCTCATAAAATCGCGTTTTCGTTAGTACGTAGGCATTGCTTCAGATGAATAACAGTTATCGTATGACAAGCACATGATAAATCTGTGGCCACATAGAAAAATGCTTTGAACTGAGTTAGCACAAAATTGAGTTTACTCGTTATTTTTGACTGATTTTAATTTGACGCATACATAGTACGTCCGATCCCCATTCCAATTTTTCAAAACAGCGTTCTTTTAAATTAATAATTAGAGATAATTTAGAGATCTAAGTGTTGATGTAAATAAAAACATGTTTTTTGTTATTATTGTAAGTGGCCTTGAAACACATTTGCGTGATTTCATAATTCGGTGTATTTCGGAAGTTATAAGCGATAAAGCGATTAATATCTCAAAACAATCAATTACAAGTAAAGTCGTTTCGCCTTGTGAGCACAGATATGTTGTTGATATATATTCATGAAATCCCTAACTGTAGATATTAATGAGAGCTTGGTTGTTGTTATTATTGTTTATATCCCTTGACGTACGAGTATATCGCGGTATATTTTGAAAGTTATAACAATTTTCCATAATAGCGATTTTTTTCAAAAGCGATTAATTACTTTAAACAGTAAATTCCCAGATATGTAGTTTTTCCTGTGTCTGAAATTAACAAGATCCCCTTCTACGCTTTTCCAGGTTCCCTTTTTGATTTTCACAATTTCTCTACGAATGGACACATCCCATTGTGGGAGTCTTTGCTGTAGTAGCCATATGGCAAACTTATGCTGAGAAAAGTACATTTCAGCAAATTTCATAAACTGCAAGTAGAGAATGGGATACAACGAGTGAGAGAGAGAGAGAGTGTAAAACTTTTAAATTTAATAGTTCTCAAAAATTTCATTAATATTTTTCTTGTTATAGTTGATGTTGTCCTTTCCGTTTGCAATCGTTGTTGTGCGTGTGCGTAGTCAACATAGAAGACAGTGATGTTAAGTGAGAGTGGGGGGGGAGGGATGGAGGAACTTCCTTAGCATGGAATAGCAGGTTCCCATGTGTCTATGTTTGAGTTCGTGTGTGAGTGTGTGTGTCTGAACGAACAAATGAATGGATCCCAGAGTTTTCAGAAATGCAATTTGTACGTGCCTTGATTTCTGTTGTTGTGTTTGAAACATACGATACAATTCGAAACGATACGATGCGATACCGAGCGCCACATTGTATAAAGTATAAGCAACCAACTGTGTTTTTTTTATAACGTCTCAGACGAAGACCAGAAAAGTTTTTCCTGTTTGCAAATTATAAACAAATGCAAAAAAATTAAACTGGAGGGGAAAAGAACTCACATGCACATGAGAGCTCTGGCACAAATATCTGATGCAACGAACACGACCCGTATCGGTTGGGGCCTGCAGAGAGGACAGTCATTGTCGAGATGCACATAAATGAATATTATAATGCCTTGATGTACTTATTATTGTTGTGCTCGTGTGTATGTGTGTATGTATTGGAGTGTGCTAAATAAAATTATGAAATTTCATATTTATGTCCTTCAACAATGAAACAAGTAAATAATACAACGGAGTATGTAGTCTGTGCTTCTGTTACCGTCACTAGCAAAACCAAACACACAACTTTTCTCCCCAGCTTAAACATAATTTGTTGTGCATAACAATAATCATAATAATAATATGAAAATAGGCAAACACATTCGTTACTTTTCCTTTTGTTTGCTGAAAATGCTGTAGATATTCATGACTATGTAAAACATGTTTTTATTATTACCGCTTTTCTCTTTACCTGCATTCCCATTTCCCTTTTCATTATGCCAAGAAACCACAAACAATGCTTAGCATTTGTTTTTACATATTTCACTTTTTCCTCCTTTGTTTGCAATTAACAATTAACTATTTAACAGCCCATACACTGAGTCCATCATACACATGTTTGCTCTTTCCATTATGCACCAAAGTCTTTACACTAATGCTTGGACTGGTGTTTCTGGTCTCTCGTCATGAAAACAAAGAAACGCTTTTATTTTCAATTTCTATCTTAGTTAAACTGTAAAGTTTGCCATTAGATTGAGAAGAAGTCGATTATGGCTTTTTGTAAAATCGCCACAGAAGCAGTTTTTAATTATGTAACAATAATTAAGCCGGCCATTGAAAGTTGAACAATACGAGTATCAAAGAGAATAACGCAAAAGCGTCGTGGACTAACTACTACAGTGCCATGCGCTTTGTGATATTTTTACGATTGTGATATTTCAAATGAATGAAGGAATGAATAATTTGCGGTCATCTGTCATTGTACATAACACAGCGTTGGTGGCATTGGAGGCGGCTATAAACCTGGCACTACCTGTGATAATGCTGCCTCACTACGGCGGAGCAAAAATGGAGTGAAGCTTTCAACTACCAGAATAATCAGCAACAAACAAGAAAATAAAAAATGGGATTCTACCCTCCGTACTAAGCTTGTAACAACTAGAATCACTTGTCTGGAAACCCCGAAAATATATTTGGGAAACGTTGGAATTTATTTCGGGTTTTTATAACTTTACCCGAAGGAATCATCTGATGCGGTTAAAATGTAGCATTTAGAAGGAGGCGTTTAAGGTACGAAATACCTTTTGTTTAATGACTTTTTAAATCGATTGATTATCTGCCGTAAATCTTTGAGGAATTTCATAAAACTTGGCGAAGTCTAAAATTTTGCAAGACCACGTCAAAGTGACTGATTTTCCAAAAATTAATTTTTATCCTGTAACTTATAATTTTTACACTATAGCGACTTGACTTTATGTCCTTTATTTTGATCAATAAACACAGCTCTTTTGCATTACGGGTTTTTAAGATCTTGTCTGGAAATGAAAATGAACCTCATTGTTTCGCCCGTTCTGGCACATGGCATACATTCCTCTAATTCCTAACAGAGTCTGCAACGACCTGAATTTGTGTCCATTGGTTTGGTCTATAATTTTTGATAATGTCTGGAAAAATCGATTTTTTACCTACACCCCTTCTGCTACGTACTACACAAATCACCGATTTAACCCATATATCCTAAAGTTCATATTTTCCAAAAAGTTCTATTCTGAATTCCTCCAAATTTGGTAGACATTAAGGGTTTCAGTGTGTGTGGGGGAATGACAATGGACTGGACTGTCACGCCGATTTTAATACTTCCTACACAAATTGCCTGATTTTCCAAAGCTCAATTTGGTCTCTCTAACTCCTAATACTGCAGCTCTAAATTATTATTCGTCATATTCTTTTTAATGTCTGACAATGTCTGGTACCTTAACTCATATATCTCTCAACAACTTGCACTGAATTCAGCCAAATTTTACTTTACTTACTTCTTACTTCTTGCGTTTGATAAACTTATCCATAAGTATGAAAATGGACTGTAGCACCAAATCCAATCCTGTTCCATACAAATTGGCCAATTTGTTCAAATTTTATTGGTCCCCCTGTAATTATTAATACATAGAGTGCAAAGGCTTAAATTTCTTTTTTTAATTATATTGCATTGTAATGTTCGATAAAATTTGAAAAAATTCATTGGACAACCGCACCCTTTCTGGTCATTCTTACACAATTTGCATAATTTAACCTACATATTCCTAGATTCATGTGACCGGCCGTGACTTGTTTGCTATTGTTCGCAAGATCGCGGGTTCGACTCCACATACAGCCACCTATCATTATTCGAAAGGCGGTCACTTCGATGTGTTATGCAAATACCTCGAGTAGCTGAGAAATCGACAAGTCTGGTAAATGCTTTTGGAACTGTGACGTTCACATTCGTGCTTAAACTGTGGGTCTCGTTGCATGAGTTCAAAAATGGACTGTGAAAAGGTCTCTCGTGTCTCATTCATGGGGTGCAAGGAAATTTGTTCTTTTTTTGTTTATTCCTGTATTCATATCCTTCATTTAATTGCACTAAATGCAGTTTAATTTAGTAAACATCATACTATTAACTAACTTGGTTCTATGAATTATAGTGGACTGCATTATCATGCTCCATAGGAAATCTCATACCTTGCAAAGTAACCTATTTGTCAAAAATCAATGATTTCCTTATATTACATAAAGGGAGAAGATTATAAGTGAGTTCAGTAATTTATAACTTTGCTCCGTTTACTTTTGCAGTATCGCCAATCAGGTGAACTAATTTAGATATACCTAAGTTGGTTCACCTGACTGAAATTTTTCCACTGGTTGTTGCGTAAGGAAATATTGTAGGTTTCCAGTTTCGCTCCAGTTAAGAATATTCCAGATAAGAAATGAGTCGAAATTTTAATTGGGCGTTTTCCAAACATAAATGGAATTCCAACGGCCAACCTGCCTTTGCACAGATTTGCGAAAGCGTAACCGATATTTTTTTACAGCCCAGGAACAGCTGAACCTGAAATTATGCCTTTTCATATAGTCATGCACCCAACAAAGATCACCTCTTTGCATTTCTACTACGTGTCTTCTTCTTTAATTTCCGAAAATGGTATAAATTCTTCACAATTATTAGTTCACGGACAAACTTTTCACTTCAAATTGGTTTCATCTTTAGGGATTTATCAATCATTTCTTGAAATGCAGCTACGTCATTTTCAAAATTAATATTCCACCATTATATTTTGCACACTTACAAAAGTCAGGGTGATTGGCAAAGGCTTAAAAATACATCTAGTCAATGTAACAGAATAGCCAAAAAAATCTTTAAACAGCCTCTAAACCTAACCGTTACTACCTGACATATTTTATTATTTGTTTCATTTAACTTAATTTATATGAACGTAAATTTAATTTATACCTAGAAAAATACTAAATTGATTGGAAGCGAAATGTCTCTGGGAAAGAAATTTTTGTGAACTTATCCAAATCATAGTTTTCTCACCCACAAAACTACGCAGAAACAGTCAAGTCAGCAGATAATTTTTAATTTAAATATATTGAGTTTCGCTGGTTGTCATTGTTTGGATATTTAGTCAGGTCAATTTGTGCTTAAATCACTTTAAAATAAACAATTCGCATTTGATTATTTCTTTCGTTTCGTTTTTTTTTTTTTACTTCAAAATTATGTGTGAAACCTCGAAAACAGACAGACTTGGTATGCCGCGTGTATGTGTTGGAAACGAGACGGAGGAGAAGATTTAATTAAAACAACAACAACAACATAAACAAACAAATTGTTATAAGAAGCTCAAAAGCTTTGTATAGAAGACGACATACAGACATACAGATTTAGAGGAATCCGTCTTCGTTGGTTCTGGTGTTTGTATGGTGGAAAACGATAAATTGAATAAACACTGACAATGAAGAAGTATTTTGCATACTGAGGCAAACATTTATTTCAAATACGGATAAGCAACAACGTGAGCAGCAGCAATAACGCAACTAGAGGATGAATAAGAAGAGCAGTACCATCCTTAAGAGATGCCGAAGAAAGCGAATATACGGTATGCCCCCCTTCCTCTTCCACTCAAATCTGATGATCTACAAACTCTTCCTTGCTTTAAGCAGATATACTAAAGATTCGTTCTTGTTTGGGTTGACTTCTCAGGAAAGTTCTGAGATTGCGTTGGCAGAGGGGCTGAGCAAGCATGTACGTATATCTTTTGTATAGAAAATTAATACTGACAATAAACATAAATGAAATTTGTAAGCGATATTATTTTGCTTACCCACAAAAGCTTACGGTAAGAGGTGTCTGTTGCACAAAGGCCGAACAGAGAGATACCGACTTCTTTTGCCTTTCTTTGCTTATGCTTTGAGGAAAAAGCTCGTGAAATTTTATGATAATTTACATAAATTGAAATAACAAAACTAAAGTTTTTCAGGAGAAACTCTATATATAGAGAACAAAATGGCACAAAATGGAGAAGGACGAAAAAAGGATTGAGGGAATTTCAGATTAAAAGGTTTGTGATGTGTACACAAAGCTACAGATTTCAAATCCGATATTGGCCCCTATATAAATATATACTGAGCAATGTAACGTATTGTATTATTTTACGTTATCAAATTTATAAGAGTTCCGAGTGTCTTCTGTGCAATGGCAACAGGAGCCAAAATTTGCTCAAGAGTCCTTTTGTTGATTGTTGTTGATTATTTATCGTTGCGTTATGAAGATATTGTTAAATTTAATTCCAATTGCTTTTTTCTGTCCCCAATGATGCCTCTCATCAGAAAGAATCTCGAAATGTTTGCAATCCAATAGCTAAAGAATGTGCTCGTATATGCTGGTGTGCAAGCATGTCTACATATTTGATATTATTTTTGATATACAGGCAGACAAGACAGCACAGTGGGGTGATTTATTCTACATAGTAGTGAAAAGCCTTAGAAATTAATAAAATATTAGCTGCGCTTTTTGAACAAACATAAATGTGACATAATCATTATATATATATATATATATATAGGGTTGCCCATATTCGACGGACCCATCTGGCAACGCCATAACTTTT